>JASKGO010006874.1:0-62207 GCA_030556065.1 Holobus sp. GC000080 | reverse complement strand
TTTTTTTTTTCGTTTTTTTTTTTATTTCTTTCAAGAGTTATTACCAAAGTAAAAGCAATAAAATGAATATATCAGATGCGACTGACAAATGTGTGAATTGAAAACAGCAGAAAGTTTTTCTTCTTAATATCTGTTTGTACGTAAAAAAAAAAAAAATTAAAATTGCAGTTGTGTTAAAATGAGATGCATCATAGGAAAATATCCTTGCACTGCAGTTGCACACACAATGAGTTGCATCACTGGCCTAGTGAATAAATGTGCAGAGTGCATAACGAACTTGATTTACATATTATTGTACTGATACGAGTCGAGTATCCTTACTGAAATCGTTATCCTTGCCTTGCGGTTGAAAACTCTTTTGTTTTGCTTTATTTTTATTAACTTTTTGTTTAGGAAACCTTTCGGATTTTTTTTTTTTTTTTTAGTAGTATTGCTCTTGATTTATTTTTAAAGAGAAGTAAAAGGGATACAAATAAAAGAAAGATTTTGTTCAAAATTTTAAATATTTTTTCAAAAATTAGAGATGGCTTTTGGTTATTGAAATATCCTGAAAAAGAACTGAAATTTGTTTGATATTTTTTAATTAATTTAAATTTAAATAAACTGAAAGTTAAAGGAAAGAAGAAATTTGAAATAATTTCCCTCTAAATAGATATTTTAAATTAAAATCTAAATAATTTAACACAATTTATTTATTTCATCTTTTAAAAGCTTTTTTTTATTTTATTATTTAATTTTTAAATTAACTTAAAATGGCAATTAATAATAATAATTAATTTTTCGTCACATGAAATGTTTTTTTTTTTCTATCAAATATAAATAAATTAAAGAAGCTAGTTTAATTAGTAATGATGTTTTATTTTTTTATTAAAAATTAATTGAGAGAAATCACAATTTAAAAGATAAAATTTTTCTGTTTTCAAAAATTAACTGTCTTTTGGTTATTGAAATATCTTGAAAAAGAATTAAAATTTTTAGATTTTTTTGAATTCATTTAAATTTAAAGAAAACTAAAAATTTAAGGAACAAAATGATTTAAGAAATTAGTAATAAATTCCTTCTAAATAGATAATTTTTATTAAAAATCTAAAAAATGTAATGCAATTTCATCGAAAATGGCCTCAACTTTGAATTTTTAAATGACAACCCATAATATTATCATTTTTTTCAATTTCTTACAATTTCTTAGGACGTTTTTAGAATATAAAAACAAGTTTTTCGCAAATTTTTATTTTTTAAATAACATAAAAAATTTATCTCTTTATAAATAAAATTTTGTTCAATATTTAAATTAATAAAAATCAAAGGAAAATTATGTTTTTAGCCAAAAAATGTAATTTGAAAGTTAATGATGCGTTTGATTGGCCAACTTATAATAAATAAATAATAAAAATAATTTTGGTCTTTACAGTTTCTTTTTTGAATGTTATCTTTAATTTAAAATTTTTTTATTATATCTGATTTATCCGGAAATTAGCGAAACTTTTGATTTTTAAATGGCAATCCATAGTTATTTTAACTTTTTCACTTCTTAAAGTCCTTTTTTAATCTAAAAACATATTTGATGTCAACTTTTCATTTTTTAAATTGCAGAAAAAATTAATTTTGAAAAAAAAAATCAAACTTTTTATGCCAAAAACTTCCTAAAAAAGAATTGAGTGAAAAAAATAGTGATTGGTATTTAAAAATCCAAAGTCATTTCCACTTAAACCAGAAGTGGAAGAAAATTTTAATTTAAGTCATTCAATTCGAAATGATATTTTTTTATAAAGAAATGAGTAAAATTTCAAAAAAATCGTTAGCTAAATAAAGAAATATGAAGCCACTTTTCAGTGTCACCTCTAGTCACCCCAAATAATATTGTCTAAAAATTTGAAAAACTAAATAAAAACTAAAAACTTTCAATAAACTAGAAAAATTATTTTGTATTAAAACAAATCTAAAAATTGCTTACAGATTGGACCCTACGGGCCGCGGAAACGGCGATTGCGAACTCTTAGATCTGCCGATGTTGAGAATCGACATTCCGCGGGACGTCTACAACGATCCCGATTACGACGTCTACGAAAAGGATCGCAACGCTTTTCCCGACTGCAAAGGCGGCCTCATACCGATGCCAATCAAAGGTCCCGGAGGAATCAGAGACCGGTACGACTACTACGCAATGGACAATCGCCGATACGGTTACGGTCGTCCTACGTCGTCGTATTACGACGATCGCGGCCCGCCGCCTCCACCGCACGGTAGACCTCACAGTAGACCGCCGCCTCCACCTTACTACAATAGACGCGTCGACGGCGGTTACGGACGCCCCAACGGGTACGATCATGGTCCTGGGCCATTAGGTAAGCCATGTCCGTAGAACAGCTGGGTTATTAGCAGTGGCACCTTTTAGTTTTATTGGCGCTTTACTTATCGTAGTACGAATAGAATTTGCAATTTTGCCTCTTAATTTATTAATACTTTTTTTATGCGAAAAAAAAAAAGCAAATGAAAGATGAAAAAAATGGAAAGGTGTAAAGCAAGTAAATGGAGCACTTGCGGTAATTACCGTAATTACATTACATTCGTAATGTATGTTTGGTGTTGTAGTTTTAAGACTTTTGTAATTGTTCTCTGTGGATTGTAAAGTGAGTCGCTTTTGTTAATTAGTTTCTTGGTTTTTCTTCGGTTTTATTTTAGTTATTTATTTTAGATTTTCATTTATTTCATTTATATTTCCTATAATTAAATCATTCAATTTATTTTTTGTTTTGGTTTCTTTTATCTTAAATTTATTTGTTTTTATATTTAGATATTTTAAATAAATAAATTTAAAAAAAAAGCAGTATTCTGTATAAAAAATTAATTTCAAATTAAATCAAAACAAATTTTTTTTGAAAATAATTAACAAAATCTAAAGAAATAAAATATATCGTCAGTCAACTTTTTTACTCAAATTTTACTCCATTTAAAGTACCGAATGAGGAGACTTGTTTAGAGACGATGTAAGAAGAGAAAACGAAGTAAAAAGATCACAATTTATAACATTTCAAACATTTTAATTTTTTTTTTTTTAAGAAAATGTTTAATGAAGCAATTTGTTTGATTCTTTTATTCAGATTTTTATATTACTTACTTTTTAATTTTTGTAATTGCCAAAATCAATTAATATTAAATACATTTAATATAAGAAAGTTGATAAAAATCAAAATTATTTCAGATGATTTATTATTTGATATTTATTTTTTGTGTTTCTTTTATTTAAATGTTTTTCTATTTATGCCTTTTAACGTTTTGAATAAATAAATTAAAAAGTTTCAAGTATCCTGTATAAAAAATTAGTTTCAAATTGATTTAAAATAAATTCAAGGAAAATGTATTTGAAAGCAATGAAAAAAAAAAAAAGAAATTAAAGACATCTTCAGTTGACTTGATTTTCACTTCATTTAAATTTAAAATTGTTAAAATTTTAAAGTTATCATTAAATTGTAAAGCTCAGGGTAAGGAGACTTCGATGTTAAGTAACAAGAGGAAATTACTAAAAAATGTAACAATTTAAAACCAAATCAAAAGTTTCAATTTATTTAAAGAAAATTAAATCAATTGAGACAGGTTTTGTTCCTCTATTCAGATTTTTTTGTTTTTAAATTACTTTTTAGTGATTGTAGTTAACAAAATTAATAAATATTAAATGCATTTAATGTATTTGAAAAATATAAATTGAAAAAAATCAAAATTATTACAAATAATTTATTATTTAATAATAATAAACATTTTTTTAATTAGTTAAAAACCCTTCTTAAAACTCTCTTAATTAATTAATATATATTTAATTTAAAAACGTCAAATATTTAAAGCAAATAAAAATTTCCAAAAAAAAGTAAAGAAAAACAACAAAAGAAATTCTCGAAAAAACTGCTCAGCTCACTTTACAAAGAAACAGAAAACCTTATAGAAAATCTAAAATCTAAAGCACGTAGTTTATCATTTTATCATTTTGCGCACAGTAGACAGTAGTATTTATTGTAGTAGCACTTCACCAATGATTACTTTTTTTTTTCTATTTATTATAATTAAAATAAATAAAACAATTTGTAAAACAATTATAATAAAAAAGCAATATCTGTGTTTTTATTTTCCATACAGCCATACATTACAACCACCATACATTAAAAACAAACAAAAATTTAGCAAAATTGGAGTCTATCTCTTTGTTATAGATTACGGATACCCAAAAAGGCCGTCTTATCTTCCTTCCGGGAATGACAATTACGGATCAATGCCCATGCATTATCTGCCCCACGACAATCCACCAATGGGAATACCATCTCCTTACCACATTCCTTCAGATGATACTTATGCTCCCAAACCTGATCCGAATCTCCTACCTTCTTCCACATATTTACCGTATGATAAGCCGTATGGTACCACTTATGGTACCGGCTATGGTAGCCCTTCAAAACCGAATTTTGGAATTGTGATTCCAATAAGTGGGAATAATTTTGGTGCTCCAAAACCCACTTTGGGAAACAAAGAACATCCAGGTTATGATTATCATGATCCAAATTACAATATTCCGATAACGGAGGATAATTATCCTGTGACTAATGGAGATACTGTCGAGCATAAAAATGATGATAATTCTGCTCCTGGTGGATATAATGTTTTGAAAGATGGTATTGATTTTCTGTGATTTTAGATCGTAATTTAGAAAGATTAAATTAAAATTAAATTGAATTTTAGAGTGTTCGTTAAGAGCTGCCACCGGATTCAGATTGCACAAGATAATTGTTAAGAAGTATTACTCAGTTCCTGATATTTACGAATGCGAAACGCTTTGTTACAAAGAAACTGATTTCAATTGCAATTCCTATGCTTATAGGTACTTAAGATAAGAGTAAGAATTATGGAAAAATTGGTAATTTTGATGGATTTTAGATACACAATTATTTCCAACGAACCAACTGATAACTGTTACTTAAGCAACAAAAACTATAAACAGTTAGATTTTTACACTGATTTGGAGCCCGACAGAGATTTTGATATTTACACTATGAACAATAAGAAGAAATGCCAGGAGCAGATTCCAAAACAAAAGGAACATTCTGGTAAATATCCAAAACAAAACAAAAACGTCTTTTACTAAATTTTACAACTTTAGATTGTTTCTGGCATGTTAGAAGCGGCCAAAGATTTGATCGAAAAGTTGTTCGGTTTTCCACAGTAGTGAAAACGGTTGTTGAATGTCAACTCGCTTGTTTGAAGAGTAACAAATTCTTGTGCAGAGGTTTCAGTTTTAGGTAATTTGAAAGCTTAGGTTAAATTTGCCAATTGTATGAAATATTCTCTATTAGATTTGGATCGGCTACCATTGGCGGCTTGAAGGAAAACTGTTTGCTAACCGACTGGCCGTTCCAAGAATTAAATCCGCAAAGTCAGTTTGTAACAGAGTCAGGTTTCGAAATTTACGATAGGGGTAGTTTTGGCTATGGTTGCGAACCAAATCATTTTTCGATCAGAGGTAAAAATCATCCGATAATTGGATCAAAAACTGATCAATGTAAGTATTTCTTTTATAAGATTTAATTTTAAGTTGTTTTTAATTACTTCTTGTAATTTGAAATGTTTAGTATGTTATGTTGGATATGGAACACCGGCAAGATTACTTCCTCAAGTGATCAGAAAGTCGTTGATGGTAAATTCAGAATTGGATTGCAAGTTGGAATGCACCAAGCATCGGCATTCTACTCTCTTTCATTGCATGTCTTTTAGTTTTAGGTAAGTCACAGTCAAAATTACAAATCTTACTAAATCTGATGTAAATTTTTCTGTTGGAATTTTACTAGACTTGATGTAAATGATGTTGTTGTGATTTCAGAAGTAAAGTACACAGAGGAGATACCAATTGCGACTTATCTGATGTACTTCAAAGAGATCTCTTAAGTGGTTTAGACTACGTTACCGATCCGGATTCCTGGCTATTTGCCTGGGACAACTACAATCCCGAATGTGTTGCATTAATTGATAGCACACCACTGCCTCCAACCAGTCATCCGCCTCCCCGTCCAACCAGGCCTAGGCCTTTGTATCCTCCTCCAGAACCTAGTCATTACGGCCCCTTGGACGATTACGGTCCCCGTGAGGAACCGGTTCATATTGGCTTTTACGGGGGATACAGTAAATATCATTCCATTTTAAATAATAATTGCTTCTCATAATAATTGCGTAATGTGTAATTTTGTTAAACAATAGGTCCTGTAACAGCCTTGGACACCTGGAGAGTATACACAGTAAGTGGATGGCCTTGCAAAAGAGGCAGCAAATGCAGACAAAACCGAAACGCAGGTTTCTGGTATTGCCAACTGGAAGGCGGCGATCGAGATACGTGGGATTACTGTTGTCATCCAGACCATCAATGCGGATATTCGGAAGGATACCGTTACCAGTGGTGTTATGTTGGACCGAAGAGGACCCAATGGCGGAAATGCAGCGATCGCTACTATCCTTACAATCCTCATATTGATTACCGCGAAGAAAATTCTTATTTGCCCACTTACAATCCGCATTATTACGATCGACCACCATTTGTGACGGATTTCGGTCCCCGTGATGAACCGCCACCAAGACCCAGGCCTCACAGACCTTTCCGACCAAGACCACGACCTCGTCCGCCGCCGAAAGTTCCTTCGTTGAATCAATACGAAGAAGAATTCGATATGCAGTTCTTGGAACCGCCTAAACCTAGTGGTTTTGGGCAACCTCGCTTCTGGCCGGTAAGTTATCTTCATAGGGAACTGCCACCGGATCCAGGCAACGACACCGAATATAAATTCGAAAAGATGAAAGACGGCAAAGGGAATCGTTTAACAGCTATTCACAATTTGATTGAAATCATCAAATCCAATGAGTTGGATGACATCAAATATGAAATAGATAACAAAACGAATCTACTGGTGCAAATTCCACTGCCAAGCAATTTATCCACTGCAAATGATTCTTCGGTATCGTCCACAACGGAAGTAGCAGTTGTAAGTGAAAGCCCTAAAGACACTAGAAGTTCCAAAAAGGAAGAAGAGCCCTCAAAGGAACCAACGGAATTGGCAGCTGAGAACATTGCTCCGACAAGTAATGTAAGTGTGCGGGAAATTAAAGGATCCACCTACAGGAAAAGTTACATTGTGCGTACGAACGTTACGAATCGCGCCATTTTAGAAACGCAATAATTTTATTCGATAACACAGAGAAAATCAACATTTTTACGACGCTTATAAAAACAACTAAACTCAGTTTTTACATTCATAAGGAATTAATTAATATAAACTTAATTAGAATACTATATTGCAATTAAGTAGAGATTTCAAAAGATTCTTCTTAGTATTTTGTTTTGTTTTTTTAAGTATATTATCATTAAAGATTAAAGTGATTAGAGAATGAATTGATAGTGACCGTTTCCTTTCATCAGTAAGTATCCTTGTACATTTAACGAATCTAAAATGTTTTGGAATTTAAGGTGAGGTATTCCTGCAGAAGCAGCAAATGACTTCAGTTCGTTTAAATTAAAGATCTTTTTCTGTAGAGAGGAAGATTTCCTGTCTAGAATCTCCAGGAAATTGGAAACCTAAAAATATAATTTTTATAATGAATTATAAATAAATGCAAAAGCGGAAGAAGCGTGCCATTTTTTTATTGCTGACACCGCCGCCGTTTGGTGCACGACTAAAATCTAAACTTCCGGTTTCGTTGGAGAAGACGTCCACCAAACTGTTTCGCATTATTTCCACGACATCTAAGGCATCTTGCGCTGTTGCTTCTGTACGTAATTCCAATTTTGCTCTTGCCTATATTGAAAAATAATAATAATTACCTGTTTTTTTTTCATGTTATTTCTTCATTGAATCACTTTTTTAACGAAATTCTAGATTCACATAAACGGTCTAAACTTTTATCACTTCCGGTTATACCGGAAATAACAGTAATATTCTTATTTAAATGAATTTACCATTGGTTTTGGAATAATCGAAACAAAATGAAACAGTTTTTTGCCAATTACTTTTTAAATGTAATTCTAAGTAAAATAGTCTCGGTTTTTAGTTACTTCCGGTTATACCGGAAATAGCTGTCAACTTTGTTTAATATTGTAAATGTATTATAATTTTGATTTTTTAGTTTGATTACACATAAAAAAAAAAAATTCACCTGAGTTAAACGTATCAAAGACTCTAATTGGCGAGTCGTCATGGGAATTGAATCAGCTTTATGGTACTGCTTACGTAAATCCAAATAAAATTTCCTAAGAATCTCCTTAGCTTCCGAATTTAATTGCGGCTGAATGTACTTTTTGGCATAAGCTATGTACTTTCTAAACAGCACGTGAGGCAGCAAGTCCAGTTTCTCATGTCTGCCCAATCTTAAACGGTCTCTGCAACAAATTTTTTTTTTATTCCGCAAAAATGCAAAAATTTGCATATTTACTTCAACAATCCATTACTGGGATCAACAATGGAAGTATTTAAAACACTTTGCGAGTTCTTATTAAGGGCCAAGACGTGCTCCACAAGAAGCATATCCAATTCCTTGCTCGATTTATCAAACAATATGAAAACCAAATCGAAGCGCGACAACAACGGGCCGGAAATTTTGATATTTTCGCTCACCGTTTTCGATTTATCGTAATGTCCATCGAAGGGATTTGCAGCTGCCAGCACACTGGCTCTCGTTGGAACAGTACAAGAAACGCCTGCTTTTGCAATACTTATACTTTGCTGTTCCATTACTTCCAGTAAACCCTAGCAATATATTTTTTTTCTTATTTTAAATTTAAAAACAAATAATAATTGCAGTTTGTTGAAGAAGTATAGAATTTGTTTTTAAAACTAATAAAGTAATAACTGAAAACAAACCGCATGTTGTTGTGGCATCTTATCAAATTCATCAATGCAGCAACATCCTTGATCTGCCAGGACCAAAGCTCCAGCAGCCAGAATGCTGTCCCCTTTTTCGCGGGATAAACTAACTGTCAGTCCTGCGGTGGTACTTGTATTACCACAAACGTAAATACCGCGAGGGGACAAATTAGAGCAAGCTCGCAACATTTGACTTTTCCCAAGACCTGGATCTCCTATTATTAAAACGTGAGATTCTGATCTGGTAAATTTCGTGTCTTTGGTTCCTCCGAAGAGGGCCAAAATGAGTCCTGCTTTTACCATTTCGTGGCCGTAAATTTTCGGACATAAGGAATGAATTAGGAAGCGAAATAAATTTGGTTCTTCGCTTATGGTCTAAGGAAAAAATATAAAATTTTAAAAATCAATTGATTAGTAATGATAAAATGTTACTTTAACAGCACTGAAGTCCTGATTATTAAACGAACTAATGGAGCAAATCTTATTGCGTTCGTTCCTTAGGAAATTCACAGCTAAATACATTACGAAAATGGAAGAATCACTGCTGGTACTGCCAGATTCATAGTTTTGAATCTAAAAATGCCAAATTAGTAATCAGCCTAATATTTTAAAGGAAATTTTCAGACTTTAAATACTCCGGTAACGGTAACTTCATCACCAGGTACACACGAACCGACCAAATCTTGAATTAATTCGCATTTTAACGTGCGTGGAATCCTTCCGTTGTCTCCTTCAGAATCCACCGAATTCACTTCTTGAATTATAATTTCCTGCGAGGAGATTCCCTCCATAAATGGGGATCTCTTTAGCGGAATAAAATTCGACATTTTCTTGCAGCCCTTGGTGATGCATTTTTTAGGAACAGTATAAACACCATCTGCTTGTTTGACCAATTGTGATTTTTCACAATCAGGACAGAGGAATTCCATTTGTCTGCACTTAATCTGTACTGATTTTGCCTTTACTACAGTGCCTTTAGCAGTTACTAATTTGTTATAGAAATTAGCGCGCAAATTCTTTATTGGAGTGACCTCTTGATGGTTTCTTATTCTAGCCAGGATCCTTTGAGTATTGTTTGTTTCTTCCAGCAGCTTTCCTTCTAAAGTATTGTGCATTGCCAATGCTAGACATTTTATAACTTCACTAAAGTTGTTTTTCAGTTCGGTTTCAAATTCAGGCCATTCTGAAATGAAGTTTTGGTCGGATAGTAAATGCAGTAAATCGACAATGAAGAATTTCTTTGACCAAATGTATTTGAAATCAAATTGGTTGGATGATTTGTGAATAAAGGACTCAAATACTTGAGTTTTCTTTATGTGGCTTTGCATTTGTTCTTCTTTTTCTGAAATTTATTGTAGATTATTAGAGTTTTTAAATTGTTAAATAAAAATTAACATACCTTTCTTAAAGTACAAATTGTAGGCGTTATAATTTAAAATAGGAGTCATTTGGTAATTCGAAATTACATCCGTTTTTATTCGTTTGGGCTTCCGGAAATAATTCGTTGGGCGATATTTGGACATATTTTCTTTTTGAATTTCTTCTTCTTTAGATGAACACAAAATTGATTATTTTTACTTTTTATTATTTGCTTTTTAACACTTTTTATTGCGACTTTACGCTTACCTTTTTTAATGCTTCCTTTTATAACAATTTCTGATTTGCTTTTAAAATTTTAAACAATTTTTAACAGTTTTTCGAAGTTTTTATGTTGTTTGTGGTTATGTCATATTGTTCTTCCTTCTTCATTTGTTTTTCATTTAGCGAAAAAGTTTGCGGCAGTTTTTAGCGATTTGTGAAGCTCTGAAAGTTAGTGAAGTTTGAAGAATCCCTCCTGGTATTCCAAGGTGATGTGCATTCCAATGAATCAAATATTTCAAGTATGTCTGGTAAATTGTTGTCCTCTGATAAAGAATTATTGCTTGCAAAGCTTTATTAAAACGTAAAGAAATAATTTTCTTTTTCCATTTAAGTTTTAATTTTCCCAAATTTAACAGCAAAAAAGCTAAAAAACCACAAGGAATAACAAAGAGTATGGTACAATTTTAATCGGGTTCAACCTGTATATAATTCTTTGATTTTCTCTCTCTTTTTAGTAGCGGTAATCTTGATGGCTACACATTCTGACAACATTCCAATGGAATCGGTGGAATTCGGTTAGTTTTCTTCTGATTTCTCCCTTCTTGTTGCCTCAGACAATATTATGATCTCGCCACTGCATTATTAATCGAATGCAAACAAAAAGTTTGATTTCATCTAGAAACGTGCAAGATGTTTGGGCGATGGACCACAAAACTCTGCAAATTCTTCTCAGGGCCTTCCAGAAATGAATAAAAGCATGAGCAGGAGGTTAGAATCCAATTTCTGCAATCTGAAATCTTTTTCAAACAGTTTTCAAATAGAATTATGTGAATTGGAAAAATGTAAGTATCCAAATCAACCTTTGTGTGGCAATTTAAAAAAGCGTCTGTTCTTTTGCAGAATGGCATGATTCTTACCACACAAATATGTCAGAGTTCTTACCACTCTGTGATCTGTTGTTCAACATCATCTCACTAGCTGCTTACTTCTGTGATATTGTCTTTGATCTACTAATGGTTTATGCACTTTACGACAAAGGACTCACATCCAATTCCCAGCAATTCCTGGCCATCATAGTGGCCACCTGTTTCATCATACAGATTGCCTCTTTATTTTGGTACCTGAAGGCCAAGAAACGCGAAGGATGGAAGAAACTGCTGGTGGTGAGTCTGCACATCATGCAACTGGGCGTCGTTTGGCGTTACGCGCGACTGCTGGCCCCAATAAAACTGAAGAAAGTCAAGGAAGAAGTTAAAGATCTATGCATTTTGAGACTGATCCATGGCTTCCTGCAAGCATCACCAATGCTTCTAATGCAAATACAGCTGTATAATCAAGCACATGGACCACCAAGAGACCTAATTACTGTTTCAGTATGTCTTTCCCTGTTCAGCATTTGCTGGTCGTTGGCCTCCTTCAGCAAACACGTGCAAAAAGTGGACAAATTGATTCTCACGTGGCTGGGAGTACTGTCGCAATTGTTCTGGAGATCCGGCACTATAACGGCAAGAGCAATAGCTCTGTCAGCTTATGCAGCAGCTTACCACTCCTGGATATTCCTCGTGTTGGCATTACATTGGACCTGCATGTTCCTTTGGCTGGTCTCTCCAAGAAGTGCCTTTTACGGCGAGAAAGGCAAGCGCCTGGGCCTCTGCATGCTACTAGCTGGCGTCTACGTTCTGGCCTACATGAACCTACAAGACAAACAACACGGCAGGACGATGGCCATCTTCTACAGCATAATGTTGCTGGAAAACATGCTGTTGGTAGTGGCGTGGCTAGCTGCCGTTTGGCCAAACAAACCGGAGAAATGGCTGATGGTTCCTACTCTGACGCTCTGCTTGTTCCTCAGCGGACTGTTCTTCATGCTGTGCTACTACCGCTTCTTCCACGTGCGAAGGATCATCGAGAAGCCGTCGCAGCCGCAACCTACTGGCGTCTTCAACTGCCGCTTCGCAGGACCCAGTGCTGTTCTCTACAACAAGAGGAAAAAGAAGAAACCGACAAGTTTCGTGCCGCCGCCCGGATTAACTCCTTTGACCTTCTGGAGGCGACCGGTGGCTTCCAGCAGTGAAAACGACGCCTCCAGCGTCGGTTCTCGCGTTAATATACATCAGAAGCTGCAGGAAAAGAAGCAGAAGCAGTTGGCTGAACTGAAGATCATCGAAGAGGAGATCAAGCAAGGTAAATTGGTGGGTCCGGAATGTACGGATTTGGGTAACCATCAGCCGATTCCGCATACGAAGCGTCATCTGGAGCCGCATCTGCTCAGCTTGGCCAGTTTGAATAATCTGGCCAGTTACGGGGTGAATTTGAATCGCAGGCCGGCACCTAGGGCTCCGCGCAGCCACACCCCGGAACTCCTGCTGGCCCCCAAGTACTTGTATTGCGACTGTCCGACGCAGGAGCCGGATCCCGCATCGCAAAGGAACAGCGACGTGGAGAGTCAGTTAAGTTTACCTAGGTCCTACACGTTGCCGCGCGAATTTAAGTATTATCGGAGGCCAGGCAGGGCGCGCAAACCGTTAAATAAGCCGATTGCTTCGACGAATAGTTCGGATGGTGATGTGGATTCCGGCGACGATGACGACGATTGTTATAATTCGCCATCGATTTTGGTGACGCCGTTCCGGCGACAGTATAGGCACGAAACAAAGTTATAATGGCTCTTTCTGTGTAGATTTTCTTTGAAATTTTTTGTTTGCTTTAGAGTTTTAAAGGTGATCTACAAATTTCTTCACAGCCTTTACTTAATGCCAAATTGCGAAACACACAAAAACCTCTTGTTTATAAAAAGTAGATTATCGAATTGAACATTGAATGAATATAGTTTACAGTGTTTATGTTGTGGACATGAAATAGTTTCTTATATATATTTATTATAGATAGAAGTTTACCTTATTTTTATACATACTTTTTGGATATAGAAATTTATAGATTTAGATTATGTGCTGCAACAACAACAACAACACACAACTTATTGCTGCCATTTACATATTGTATTTTTTATATATAAATATTATAAATGTAAGATTTTTATTGTACATTTTTTATATTATTATTATTACTGATTAGAGTTTATTGCTCTTGCCTAAACTAAATATAACTTTTGTATATTTTTATATCAAAATTGTCTTTTTTTTATTTCCTGAGGATTTTTTTGCATTCCTTGAGGGTTATTTCTTCATATTTCATATTTCTTCATTGCATTCCATGGTTTTTCGTTTTTCTTTTCATTGTTTAACAATTGTGGAGTTGTGAAGATTATAAGGGTTGGTTAAATATTGAAGTTTTAGTAGAATTTTATGGTAACAACATTGACTAACAGAGTGCAATGAGCTATCGAAACTCTTTGATTTTTAATAAAAGCTATTCTGTTGCTGCTATCAGGATCGAGACGCGTAGCGGCGAGAGACCGCTAGTGTTAACGCTAGAGCGCAACGAGATAACGCCCACCTTGTAAATAAATAAAAAAGAATTATGTTTAATATGAAATTCTGTCCATTTCTTTGTACTTTTTACTGATTAGTTATATTTCATTCAAGTCATTCTATTCAAAGTTTAGATCGAGTTATTCCATCGTTTCACTCTGCAAGTCCTCAAAAAATCAACAAATATGTGAAAATTCAATTAACTGTTTTTTATTCTTACAAAAACAAACTATGGCAAACATATTTACAAAAAAAAAAAAAAAACGAATAAATAAGCAGTGCCTTTTATAAGAAGATTAAGTTTATTATTTTTACATCGATTCAAGTACATTTTGCGGTATTTTTAAATATGTCGACTGTAATTAAAAGACTGTAAACCAAGACGCAATAATTAATCTCGTACAAAATCTGCATATTAGGTGGGTTTTTCTTATTATTTGTATTGGCATTGTTTATCTGAAAAATAATAATTGCAATCTACCAGTTAGACCCTTTCGGACTTCAAAAAACAATCCTGAAACTTTTGGAAATTAAAAAAAAAACGGAGCAAGACAATGGAAAACTAAAAAGAAACTTGAAAACCTAAAGAGAAAAGTGAAGAACTGAAAAGAAAATTCAAAAGCTAAAAAAAGAAACTTATAAAACTGAGAAACTAATAAAAACATTGAAAAAGTAAAAAAAAAAAAACATTGAGAAACTAAAAAGAACATTGAAAAACTAAAAACAACATTGAAAAAAACTAAAAAGATAACTGGAAACCTAAAGAGAAAATTGAAAACCTATAAGGAAAACTGAAAAAACTATAACTAAAAAACATAAAAGAAAATTGAAAAACTAAAAGTGAAAAGTAAATTGAAAATCTAAAAGTAAAATCGAAGGCCCAAAAAGAAAACTGAAAACCTTAAAGGGAAAACTGAAAATAAAATTGAAAACCTAAAAAGAAAACTGAAAAACTAAAAAGAACATTGAAAAACAAAAAAGAAAACTGTTAAACTAAAATGAAATTTGAAAAACTAAACAAAAAACCGAAAAAACTAAGAAGAAAACTACTGAAAAACAGAAAAACGAATCGATTGTAAAGCCATCAAGAATGTTTTATTGAAAATTATATATACAAGTCATTTTCTCTCATTTACTAAACCGTACGGATTTTCTATTTTATTCCCCAGACTCTGTACTTACTGTATGAAACATTATTATAAAAAATGTAAGTGTGTGTGTGTTTGAATGGTCGCAAAAAGGATTTCTCTTGCTCAGCTCAGCTCAGCCTCTCAGCCGAATCATCGATGCGCAGCCACAGTTAACTAACTCTCGCTCTTATTAAAATATCATCATCATCTTTCCTGTATTCTAATTACATTTTTCTTTTTCAATTTTTATCAGTAAAATAGTTGCTTTTATTTACAAAATTACTCGTGTGGGCGGCTTCGTTACCAATTCTCTCTGATCTCCGAAAATCATTACAAAAACAAACTACGAATTCAATCAATGTTCTACCAAGTTCCCGACTTGATATCTTTTTTCTTCTTTTTGCGTATCATTACATTACTTTATCAGAAAAAACAACCAAAAAAAAAAAAAAATAGAAAAACAAAAAAGAAAGTACACAAATAAACAAAATTCCCCCTTCATCAGTATAATAATAATAAATCCTTCTACTCGCTACTACAAAACTAAACAACTCAAAGCTTCGCTCAATTATTTCCTTCACAATATAGTAGTAGTAATATAGCAATATCAATAAAAAATGTACGTTTTAAGTATTGAATGCGTTGTACAAATTTGAGAAACGTCCTTGGAAAAAGATACAATTTTCACCTGCTCTATACTTTATAAGTTTACATCATTAAACAACAACAATTATAATAATAGATTTTTAGTTATTTGCTGCATTGTTGTGTATGTGTGTGTGTGTTTCTGTGCAACTGTATGTTTGTTGGTAATTTTCATCTTCTTTTTTGCTTAACCGAAGTAGTAAGTAAAAAAAAAAGAGAACAAAAATAATTATAAAAAAAAAAAGAAAACAAGTGAAATAGACCTAAGTAGCTTCCTTTAACATTATTTAAAATACAACAACTTCCACCAATGGCCCTCTTTTCTTAATAAAACATGTTTGTTATATGGTCTGCCTCGTTATTATTATTTTTTCTTCTTCTTCTTTAAAAGATTACTACTTGTCTTGGTCGCAGTCGCGACTAATGTGCCCCGGCTTGTGACACGTGTAACAAGTTTTAGCATTCTCCGGACAGTTTCTCTGGATGTGTCCCACTTTGTTGCAGATGAAGCAAGCCTGACCGCTGCGGTCCATCGATCCAGCCTCTGGGCAGCTCCTGGCTATGTGGCCGGGCTTGTTGCAATTGTAGCACGACGGCGTGTCCGGATTCTGGTGGCAGTCTTTCGCGAAGTGTCCCTCGCCGTTGCATCGGTAGCAACGGTCCACGTCCTCCTTGCATTCGCGCGCAAAGTGCCCCAGCTTGTTGCACTTGTAGCACTTCTCCCTGCCTCGACTGTAGTTGTCTCGACCACTGTCCCTGCCACCACCACTGGTGCATTCCCTGGCAAAGTGTCCTGGACGGTTGCATTTGTAACAAGTTGTCGAACTCATCTTCTACTTCTTCTTCTGCTGCTTCTGCTTCTCAACTCTGTTGGCAATAAATATTTTTTTAATATGAAAAAAATGCGCACAAAAAAAAATGAAAGGCTATGCTTGGGGAAACTATGACGACGCTGCTGACTATAAATGTATAAAGCTAGTGGAAACGCAATGGTAACTAGATGGAAACAATCAGGGCCGATCTAAATGCATAACTGCATATTCGGAAACGATGAACTCGCCTGTCTAACCCAGAAACGTATCCACGTGTATGGGGAAGAAAGGCTGAAGCTGCGTGATGGAAGAACGTGAGGATTTTCGGGCACACTCACCTGAACTACTTCTCCTCAAGTCGTACGACTGATATCATGCGTAATTACGATTGCTGTAAAACGAATCGAAACTATACCCATTCAGTTTGTACCAAGAAAAGGTTACACGCACAAACGTCGTTCTAGTTCACGAGCACACGAAATGTTAAGATGAAAAACCGGTAGTGCGAATGGTCAAAAGCGCCACTTTTACGACGCGCGTGCCTACTTTGGCTTACGTAGTCCTTTCCATCCGCTTCACTTCCGACCGCCATTTTCAAATTCTCTGATTTAATTTACAGCAATTTTTGCTTTCCACACTGAAAAATCATAACAAAAATACATTAACATTATAAAAAATGTATACTTACATGTAATTCGATTAATATTTTTCCGTGAAATTATTTGTTTCAAATGTAATTAATTTTTAAATAACTGCAAAGTGTGGTTAATGGAATGTCCGCCAGGGTCGTTTTGTTTACTTGATTTGACTTTCGATTGAAGTCGCGTTGTCATTGGTGCGCGTGTGCTGCGGAAGTGATGCGCAGTATATTTTCCGCGCAGCATTTTCATAAATTCAAAGCCAGTTATTGTAACGAACGTGTGTGGTATAAAGTGTCCGGTCTTCTCTAACCGTCAATACAAAATACTATCGTCGTAGATTTATATGGTTTCTTGTAAATAATTCGCAATGGGCGATAAAAATGTACAGAAATGGAATGCTGTCATCATAGATTGGGTACGTGAAAATTCACAGTTCTATTGTCACTGCTGCTCACTGCCAACTTGTATTTTGGTTTTTCATATTTTCAAATTGCAGATAAACTGTTTGGACACCACAAAGCCAATAAAAAACATCAAGGAACTCTCCACATGCAACGTATTTAATACCCTTGTAAAAGATTTGTAAGTACCGCTAATTAGTAGTAAAATTTACACAAAATCAATATGGAATTTACTGTAATTTTCACATTCAGATGTCCAGAAGATAAAACTGTTTCATTGCTCGATTTCCTAAAGAAACACTATGCGGATTTCAAACTACCAGACGACGAATCGGAGTTTTCCGATAAGGATATCACGACTGCAGCATCACTGCTGTTACATTATACATGTATACAGGACAGGAGGGAATCTTTGACTTCCCCATTGTGCAACAAATTGACTACGTACACACAGAAATGCATCAAGAACTTTCTGGAGTGCTTCCTTTTCTCCGACTCTTGCAATGATTTGTATAAAATCATTGATAGGGTGTTTGATGACTATGCTTTGAGGGATGCTTTCAACACACCAAAGAGGTGTGTTGAATGGAATTCTTCCGGTGAATGCACTTCGATGCTCAACAGTCCGTTGAGCGAATATTTCAAGACGCCGGTGTCGCACGTCGCTAGGTTCAACGAGAGGGAGTCGTTGGTGAGGCAACTGAAGGAGGAACTGGCTAATGAACGCTTCGAGAAGGAAGACATGCAATGTGAAATTAAGGAATTTAAGGATAAATTGGATAAACTTGGTAAGTTACTGTTTCTTTAGTTAAATTTCAACTTTAAAGTTTAATTTGAATATAAAATTAACTTAAAATCAATAATACCTTTGGCAAATTTCAAATTGATGACACAATTTGTGATTAATTAAAATTAACTGCTGATTAAGCCAAAAAATATTAATTTTTAAGGAAGTGGAAGTAATTATTATTATTATTTCTCTGTATATTTTTAATTGATCTATTATTTATCAATTTTAAGTATTTATTTTTAATTGAAAAATAAATAATTGTTTGTATTAGCGCAACAACTTGTGGAAAAGTCATCCCTAATATCAAAACTAAACGAAAGTCTATGCGAATTGCAAGAAGGATCATCGGATCCTGATTCCCAAGTGCGTTTACAAGTTGAAAATATGCTGCGAATGGAGCTAACAGATTGCCAAAACTACTCTAAAATTTTACTAAAAGAACAAGAAGAGCTACGAAATGCCAATGAAATAATCCAGAAAAAGGTAAATTTTACACTTTTAATACTTAAAAAAAACTGAAATTAATCATTTTGTTAATTAAATAAAAAAATCACAGCTAAAAGAATCGGAAAATCAAATTTGGTCCTGGCAAACCAAGTCGTTGGATATGGACGTGAAACACGAAGCGCTCCTGGAAAAGTACAAATCGCAAGAAATCG
This sequence comes from Holobus sp. GC000080, assembly GCA_030556065.1. Classification (NCBI taxonomy): domain Eukaryota; kingdom Metazoa; phylum Arthropoda; class Insecta; order Coleoptera; family Staphylinidae; genus Holobus; species Holobus sp. GC000080. The sequence continues at coordinate 43,232 of JASKGO010006874.1, read as the reverse complement.
AATTGAACAATCTGCGTGTCAATTACAACGAATTATCTGCATTGCTAGAGGAACTGCGAGCTAATAAAGTAGCCAATACAAGTTTAGATGTGTCTTCAATCAGTAATCTGCACGAGCAATCGGTATGCGAAACTGAAGATTTGGCTTGCACCGTTGTCGAAGTTCAACTGCGAGAAGCTCAGCAACAGAACAACGAACTGAATGAACAAATCAAGAAATCTTGCGAAAAGGAACAAGAGCTTAATGATTTACTGAAAGTTTCGTCCGATGAAATACTTATTTTGGAGGAAAGATTACGAAAGTCGGCAGAGGAAGTTGCTGATTTGGCCAATACAAAAATTCAGTTGTTGGATTCTAATAATAATTTAGAGACGCAAATAAAAGTACTGCAGGAAACGCAAGAAAGTTTGGCAATGAATAACAAGAGAATTGTTAATGATTTGGAAGAGTTGAAGCTTTTAAAGGACGAGGAAATTGAAAGCTTGCAGATTACTTTGGATAGTCATCGAAACAAGTTATCTGAAAGCGATGATCTTATTGTAAGCATCAAAAATGAATTGGATATTGTGAAAAATGAAGGGGCGGAATTTAAAAAATCACTAGAAGAAAGAAACCGGCAATACGAGCGTTTGGAAAATGAAGCAAATCGCTTGCAAACTTCCTATGAAGAACTGCTTGAACAATACACTGAAAAGAATTTCAGCTATGAAGCTGCCATGAACAGTATTAAAGAGTTTGACGGCAAATTCGATGAGAATTTGAAAATACTAGAAGGTCTAGTTTTAGATGTGCAGAATGCTCCGCTGGATAAATTCGAAAAGTTTTCGTTTTTATTGCAGCAAGTTGATGCCACTTTAAAAAGCAATGCTGTTAATGAAGTTGGCTATTTGAAGACCATTGAAGATATGAAATGTCTCAACTGCAATTTGGAAAAAGAAGTGACGGTTCTGAAGGAGAACGAAGTGGCCAACAGCATGGAAATCAATTGTTTGAAGAAGCAATTGGTTGATTTGCAAAGCGTTGCGGATTCGTTGCAGAAATTGGTCGATGATAAGTGCGCGGAAATTCAAAAGTTACGTAATGAAATTAACGATCTTCGCGATACTGTCAGTGGTTTGGAAGAATTGAAAGTTTCTTTGAGTCAAAGTAAGGAGGAACTTCACTTTGAACTGAATAATAAAGAAGAAGACTTGGAAAAGTTAAATATTGCTTTGATGGAGACAAAAATGAAGAATCAAGATCTGGAAGTTGGTTTGCAAGAGCAGATGTTACAAAATAAATCGCTACAGGAGAAAGAAGAAGATGTTAACAGATTGTACCTGAATGTCAAAGAAGAATTGAAGTGTAAGGGTGAGTTATTAGATGCAAATGAATTAAGTTTGGAACGAATTCAGCGCGAATTTGAAGCATCAAAATGCGAAAATGAACAAATTGTAAATGATCTAAATTTCCAAATAATTCAATTAGAAACTCAGTTGAATAATACCAAGGTGGAATTACAAACAGCTATTGAAGAATGCCAACTGAAAGCTAAAGAAAAACAAGAAGTTACTGAATTGAAGCTACAACTACAGGATCAATGCATCAAAATTACAACTGATTACAATAAGAAAGTTGAACTTCTCAACGAGACAATAAGTAATTTAAGCAGTAAACTCGATGATTGTTTGTTGGAAAAAAGTAACATTGAAGCAAACTACGAAAGTCAACGCAACAAAATGGAAAAGTTGAATGACGAAAAGGATCTCTACATTAATCAATGCGAAGCTCTTCGACTAGAAGTTGTCAATTTGTCCGAGGTAGTTAAACGAAAGGAAAGCGAATGTATCGAACGCGACGATATTATTACCAGCAACAACAGAGAACTGTTGTCGGTGAAATTGGAATTGGAAAAAGCGCGCGAATTAGTCGACGAATTGAAGAAATTATCGGAAAATCTACACAAGGAGAAGAGCGATGCCGTTGAGGAAATCAAACATTTGCTGAAGGAGAAGACAGAGCTGGAACACAAAGAAGAACACTTGATTGTCGAACTGGAAATGGTCAAGAAATTAAGAGATACCTTAGAGGAGAATGCCCTTGAAGTGAAGATGCAAGTGGAAAACGCTTTCGACCAATTGGAAATTAAGAGCGAAGATTTAGCTGTTGGTCTCGAAGAATGTATTGCTTTAGTAAAACAACGTGATGTTGAAGTTAGAAACTTAAATGACGAATTGATGGTATTAAAGGAAGCTAAAGAAAATGATTTGATGCAACATTTTACAAGTGAAAAAGAGCTCAGTGATAAAGTCAATGAATTGACTGATAAATCTGAAGAATTGCAAAAGGAATTGGATAGAATGAAGGCTTTGGAAATTGAACATATTCAGGAAATTTCATTGTTGAAGGAAGAGCTTTTGGATTCAGTGGAAAAGTATGCCCTGGCTTTGGAAAAAGAAAAAGAAGTCAAAATTGAAAACGAATTCCAAATTAATTCTTTGACTGAAAGCATTCATAGTAAGTTTTCTTTTTTTCTTTTCATAATTTTTAGTTTTATTACAAAGGTTAATTAATAAGAAAGATTAGTTTATTATAATTTAATTTTACAAAGAAATTAATATAAAAATAAATTATTTTCAGATATGGTCAGCAAGTACAATGAGATAGACAGCGAAAAAGAAAGTCTTCACAAGGAATTGAACTACAATAAAGATTGCATTGAAAGTTTGCACAAGGAAAAAACCAAATTGGAATTTGATCTCCTGCAATTGAAGCAGCAATACGAAAACGATTTGAAAGTTTGCGCCGAGGAATACAGTAGTGAATTTGAAAACTTGTCCCATTTGGAGAATCGTCTCTACGGTACAATTAAAGCGTTACAGCGCACCGTTTCAATCGATGAGACTTCCGACAAAAAGGAAATCCTGCTAAACGAATTGGAAGATGCTGAAAATCAATTGCAGAGCATTGTTCAGGAGAAAAGTGGTTTGGAACAGAAGCAGGAAATGCTTTTGGTCGAAAGGGAAAAGTTGCGAAAGGAGTTTGCTAATTTCAAAATTAGCGAGCAATTGTCGAAATATATGAACGCAAATAAGGTGTCGCTCGAGCGCAACTTTACCAGTCTTGAGGAGACTTTGCACAACTTGCTAAAGTATAAGCAGCAAAAGAAGGAAGCCATAGATGATTTGAAAAAAGATCTAAAATCAACTGTTGAACTGTTGAAGAGTCACGAGAATGAGTTTTTCGAATTGAAAAAATGTCGTGACGATGAGTTGATTGAGTTTCAACAGAAATTCACTGCTTATCAGAAGAACATTGACGAATTGTACATGGAAAATGATGGTCTTCGAAAACAGATTGCTGCGGATACTGAAAAATACGATTATTTGCTTGTGGATTGCAGTAGAAAAGATTCCAAGGTATTTTTGTTATTTGTTTTATGGTATCTTATTTTAGTGATATATATTTTTTTTTATGGTTTAGGTCACTGAATTGTGCATGCAAATAGCTAAATTGCAAGCGGCTTGCGATATTTTGGAAACCGGAAAAGCAAACATGGAGCGAAACCAGGATCAACTGAAGGAGCACATTGAGGAGCTTCGACGCGCCAACGAGGAGGAGTTGTGCCGATACGAGACCACGAAATTGGCCCTCGAGGAGCAACTGGGAACGCTACAGGAGACGATCGAGAAGCAGGCACTTGAAATCGAAGCGAAAGAATGCGAGATTCAATTGGCGAACGAGGAATTCGAGGACGTGAAAGTGATTCTGACGAATATGTCGCAAAAGATGAACAGACAGTTGTCGACGATACACGAGGATTACGATGGCAAATTGCTGGATCAAGAGAAACGATTCCAGAATCTAAAGGAACATTATGACTCGGTAAAAAGTGAAATAACGTATGTTTTTGCAGAGTACGAGAAAGTGAAAAGCGAACTCGCCGAGTGCCATGTGCAACGGAATAGCGCCGAAATGATGATAAGGGAGAAGGAGGCGGCGATATTCGAGTTGCAGAACAAGTACGAGAACTTAGTTAATGAGGTGTCGGATAAAGACACCACCATTGCTTCGTTGCAGGCGGAATTGGAAGCTAAATTGGGCCAGTTGGAGTTGGATTTTGGGGAAAAGCTCCGGCTCGAGGGCGAGCGATGCGCGGCCCTCGAGAAATTACAATGTGTAGAGCGTGAGCGCGAGAAGATGCTCGAGAGACATGCCGAGTATGTTCGCAGTTCGGAGGAAGCAATGGAGGTGTTGCGTTTGGAGGCTAGTAATTTACTTCGGAAATCCAAAGAGATTAATGTACTTGTTGAGGATAAGAAGCAGTTGCAGGATAAGATTGACGTGCTGTTGGAGCAAAAGCAAGAAATTGAAAGTGCGTACATGGAGCGTATTCAAGAATTAGAACATCAAGTTAACGAAGCCACTGTTAGTCATTCCAAGTTAAAAGAAGGCATTATAAAGTTAACTGGTGTGGTTCTACAAACAGAAATTGTTGATGTTGATGAAGAAAATTTTGATGAAATAATTTCGAAAATGGAAAAGTCAATTTGCGATGTCTTTGAGAAACTCGGAATCCTCAATGAAGCAATGAGCAAGACTCAAGTTGAACGCGATGATATTGAAAAGAAATATGCTGAACTTTCGAGCTGTTACAAACAGTTGACATCTGATAAGGAGCGACTGTTGGAAAATTACGAAAGACTGCACCGGGAAAAACTGGATTTGGCGCAAGATAACGATAAACAACTTAAATGCCTTGAGAATTTAAAGGTATGTTTTTTTTTTCTTTTTCTTCGCTTACTTTGTGTTTTAATTTTATTTATTTATTTTGCTAAATTTTGTTTTGTTAATTTAGATGCAATATGAACAGAGCAAAAACAACAACGATTTGAAAATCTTAAACACGGAACTGGAATCAAAATTGGAAAGCCTAAAAGAGCAGAATGCATCTAGACACCAAATTTATCAGCAGTTTCTTTCGAACTCTAAAGCCGCTTTCAAAGACATTGAAGATTTGATTTCCAAGAGAAACTCCTTGGATCATTTGATCTATTTGCTGAAAGACAAACACGTCCATCTGTTAATTAAATCGTCCTTCGTCAATGAAGACTCGCATAAACTGTTGCACGAACAGAAAGTGGCACTGGGCGTGATAATCGATGACATCCACAAGCAATTCAATCGGCTTTCTAAGATGGCCTACGCTTCGAACATCGCCTGTTGCCAGAATTTCGAAAAGATCGTCAACTGCATAATGACCGACAAGCCGATTGACTTGGACGAAGCGCTAAATGATAAGAGTATCGAAGAACTGTACGAAAAGTTGGACGATTTGAAGGACAATACCACCGGCACTTTAGAGCAGTTGGACGCGTTCGATAAGTCGCTCGAAGTGCTTTCCAAGGACTCGGCCACCAAGTCGTCGAAGATCCTTAAAGAAAATGTTCAGCAATCCGGTACTGAGGTGATTGTTAAAGCCAAAGAAGAGGATTGGAAGAAGAAGTACATGGCTACGAAGCAACGGTTGACTTTGGTGGAGAACGCAAAGAATAATTTCGAGCGGAAAATCAAAGAATTGCGCGAGGAAAAGAGGTGTTTAACTAACGGTCAAAACGATGCCACTGTCGATCATTTGCTGCAGTATAATATTCTAAAAGAACAACACGAGAAGTTTGTGCTGGAGTCGGAAGCCAAGTACCAGAAACTGGTTGCTGAATTCGAAAAGGGAAAACTAGTGATTAAGAAAGATCCGCAAGTAGATGCTGAACGTTTGGAACTGGCGAAACAGTTGGATAATCTTCGTGAAGCGTATGCCGAGGCTAAATTTGAATTGACTCAATTGAAAATTGATAATGCCAGTTTGACAAAGATTCTGGCGGAGAAGAACGATCAGGTTATCGCTTTGGCAACTGCAAAGGAATCCTTCGAGAGGCTGTTCGAAGAAAACAACAAATTGAAATCGGAAATTGATACTTTGAAGTTTAAACGTACGAAGGATCGCGAGGAATATGTTAGGCATATCAAAGGCAAAGAGAAAAAGAACAACGAAATCAAAGCCGAGTATGAGATGAAACTTGAAAAGATGAAAAACAAAATGGTAATTTTTTTCTTGTGCAAAAAACTTGGTCTTAAAAAAATCTAGTTGCAGATTACAACGTTTAAGGAAGAAGTCGGTAAAAATGAAGTTCAAAATATTGACAAGATTGCCTCAATTAAGGATGAAAATGTAAGTTGTTAACTTTGGATAATTTATTATTATTTTTTTAATTATTATTTTCTTGTATTTTTCTTTAGCGACATTACAAAGATACAATAGTTCGCCTTAGAAACGAAATCGATGAAATCAAGACGAAAAATCTGCTGCTGGAGTCCGAAAAAGCGATAGCTTTGCAAGAACTGAAAGTCTATCAGCGACTGGATCAAGAGAAGGGTGCTTTTTGCGGCAAGGAAGTGCGTTCTATGTCGCGTCAACAAAGCAGTCAAAGTCTTGAGAATGGTCGTCTGAGTACTGTTGAAGAAAGGCGATATTCGACGATGCCCAGGAGACTCGAAGGTTCGACGATTGTGGAGGAATTGCGCATTCAGAAATTGACCAGTATTACTGGAAATCATGGTAAGACTAATTTATATCTAATTTTTTTTATTGGTAAAACAACTTTCACTTGATGTGATTTTGTTTTGTTTTAGATGACGTTGAAATGGAAGACGATATGTTTAACAACAAATATCTGGCTGATTTAAAAGAAGGCCGATCGAGCATTTCGCATCAAGATGACCCAACGAGACTTTCGGTGCTTGCCTACCGAAACAGTTTGTGTCCACCGCATTTGAAATCCTCCTATCCACTGGAGACACAATTCGTAAACCACCGCCAATTTAGAGACGAAGATTTAAAGGTTTCTTTTTGCAAATTTAAAATATTTCAATTCAGTTAATTTTGGTTTTTGTTATAATTTTCTAGAACGGAAAAGTTGATTTTGATGAAAGCTTGAGGACGCGCTTACTGCCGAACGAAGTGAAGCCAAAGAAGAAAGACATCGGCACCACGTCCTACAAGAGACCGGGGCCTCCGACGCCCAGCAAACACGGCGGTCGTCCTTCGCTGAGCCAAGAACTGCCGGACTTCCCGCGCGACATGCAACGGGACAGTCTGGAGCCGAAGCAGCGCACCACGCCGAACCGTCTGAAGTCGCTGTTCTCGCACCACTCGTCGAAGGAGAGCTCAGAGGTAGGCAATAGTAGTATAATGACGTGCCAATACTGTCGCAGCAGTCGCTCGTATGCTGGTGCTGGTGGTGGTGGTGGTGGGTCGTTGGGCAATAATGGCAATAGCTTCAGCAGCCGTTGTAACCGTAGAGCAAGACTTCACTGTCGGTCGAATAGGAGAGCAACGATTGGGTTTCCACCGGAGCGATGTCGTTTCTGCCGACGGGCCGTTCCTATAAACCTAAACTATTACTGTTGCACAAAACGATTCATTGTCACGAAATTTTGGTACTTTACCCGCAATGCTTTCTACGTTCTTTCAATTGTAACCGCAAGCATTTCTATTGCTGCACTAAGCTAACCTCACGCAACTTTTCAAACAGTTTATCTTTCTATGGCACCTCTTTGCTGCACAGCCACAAGCAGTGTTGTTGTTTTTTTTTAACGGATCGCATGTTTTTCCTGTGGTCTTCTCACGCTTACAATTACTTTATTTTTATGTTGTTTTTTTCTATATTTTTATTTTACAATAAAATACTGTAAGGTTTTATAAAAGGACCATTAATGGTAAGACGAGTCGTCTCTGGTTTTGGTTTGTTTTGCAGGGTTCGCAGCAAAGTCCCAGGAAGAGATTCAGCTTCTTCCGAAAGCCTCGTTAATTTTTCCTTTATTGTTTTGTAATTTTTTATTTTAATATTTATTATTTATAAGTGGTGTTGCTCTAATTGCGCTGAAATTATTGTATTAAAAGTATTAAGCTTAGTTTTGCGTTGTATTTTGTTGTTTTTTTGGTTCTTTTTATCACTGGTTCACTCAGCCTAAAGTTAAAACAAGTTAAAATAACTGAATAGTTAAGTAAATCAATTAATTGGCAAGAAAAATAACTTTTAAAAAGTTTGAAAATATTTGAAAAACTTTTGACACTTTGTGCGCCTGTGCAATTAAGTTGCAAAGTTGGCAACAGTTAATTGACATAAATTGCATTATCCAGTTAAATCCTATGGATTTAAAAGAAATAAGTATTATTTAAATATAAAATAATGTTTAGGGAGAACTTAAGCAATTGTAAACTTTAATTAAAGTAAAGCGAGGGTGTGGTTTTGCCAAGTTTACTTCTTCAGTTGCAGCTGCAGTTGGCAGCAATGGGTTGCAAGTTGCAATGTTGACCATGGCGTTGCTTGTCAAATTTGGCGGGACAAGTGTTGGTGCTGCAGTTTTGTAAACGCAGTAACGCTAATTACTCGCTTTTTGCGTTAGCAAAATGCATCCAGAGTGAGAAAGCACTTTTAGTTTCCAACAGTGCAATTGAAACGAATGCTACAGTTGTGCATTTTTTTGTTTCTTCGTATTTGTGATGTTTACTCCTAGTGCATTTTGAGATTGAGGTTATTGTTGTGTGTCCTTTGTGAGCGTCTTTATTGGTCCTTTGGCATCAATATTGCGAAGTAAATTCACTCGAGAAAAGTAATTATGGATTCGGAATCGCCGCCGAAGAATATTGCCGAATTATCGGACGAGTCGCTCGAGAAAAGGCACTGGGATTTGGCCCATAAATTGATTGTGTCCATGTCTGTAATTAAGGATTCTTGGGAGTCCTTTCAGAGCACTTCTGCAAAGTTCACTTTGGAGGTATTTGCTTTTGTTTTTTTGTTTGTTGTTTTTTATTTATTTATATTTTTGGGATGCATTTTAAGGGGGATCCAATGCACTGGTTTGCCTGCTCTTTATATGCAGCTTCAAGGAAGACCAACTTGGTGGCCACCACTTCTAAGAAAACTAAGGAATCTCTTAGTGTAACTAAATTATTAAGGATTGCTAATTTAAGGTAATTAGTTCATTTAATTGAACAATTGCAGATTGTTAACTTTCTTTCTATTTACTTTTTTTAATATTTGTTGTAAGTTTTGAATGATTTAACATATTTAAATTTGCAGTTTTAAGCAATTCATGGTGAAAATTAATTCCTGGGCAAACATGACAAAATTGACTAGTGATTCTTTGTTTATGGAGTGCATTCGGAAGGAGGACCAACATTTCCATGTGTCTTTTAATGTTTCCAAAAGGTATCATTTATGGTTCAGTCAAATATTCCATGAGCCTGATATGGAGAAAAACACAGCCAGAGATTTAAAGTAAGTTTTTTTTTTATTATAACAATAAAAAGCATTTCTGTGGTTAGCCCTCTATACAGGACCTTTTTTTTCATGTTTAGGCATTTGTTTTTGAAAAACAATAAATAGAAACTTCATTTTCTTTAATAAAAATTAAGTGGTTCAATTTGAAAAAATATAGCTAAAAAGAAAAATTTACTGTAAGAATAAAAAAGAAATTATTTTTTTGAGAATTTTTTTACATAATAAACGAAATAATTAAATAATTTACATAATAAATAATTATTGCAATGAACGAACACACATTTTAATAATAATTACGAAAAAGAATTATTCAATAATCTTTGGAATTAATAAAGATTTGAAGATTTTTTTCTCGAGACATCAATTAGACTCAAAATTTTTACTGAAACTGAGCGACATTTCAAAGAGAAAGCACGATATAAAGAAATTTTTTTACAAATAGTCTTTATTTTTACTGGGAAATCAAAATATGAAATAAAAATGCCCAAATTCTATTTAAAATAACAAGTTTTGGCACCTATTTCGTTTTCCCAGAACAAATAAATGCCAATTCTTGAAAGAAAAACCCTGTATTTTAACTTTAGAATATTCAATTTGTTTTTAAAATTTAATAATTAAATGTATTGGTTGAGCCAATGATTAATAACATTATTTGTTCGATATTGTTGCCTTTGTCCATTTTTGTATCTTCTAAATTAGTTAACAATTTTTCATTACAGTTCAATAATTACGCCAATGCAATTGTACGATTTCCTATGGACGCTGTTCATCCTACTCAAGAGCAAACTGAACCAAGGGTCAGATCTAGTGAAATGTATCCAAATAATGGCCAGTTGTTTGGACATCGGATTCTCCAACGTGGTCCACTCGAAACTGACCTATTTGCTGAACGGCAGCACCGACTTTGTCGAGCCTTACTGCAGAGGCGAGCCCTACGCGCCACCGGAAAAGAACGTCAGCATAATAAGCAAACTACTGGGGGGTCCGCATACAGACAATTTAGCCGAAACGATGCACACCAAGCAATACAATGTGCTCAAGTCGTTGGCGCGATTAATCGAAGAAGACAGCTTTAAGGGTGACAAAACGAATTGCACCCAGTTGTTCGACGAGCCCAATTTCGATCACAATTATTTTATCGTTAAGAGTCTGTACGAAAAGTATATAAGATCGAACGGTTGTTTCGACGAGCGCATCTTTTTGGCGGAAGCTCAGCGGCAGTTCTTGTTGAAGTCGCTCTATGCAAACGGCGAACGCATGTTGGAAACACCGAAAACTTACTCTTCGAGGGAAGCAATGCCTTTCGCTAGGGACACACCTCTTACTGGGCGATCGTACATTGGACCTAAGGAACCTGTGGATCCCAATGGGCCATCTGCTGATTCCATGGCGCGCATCATGAAAATGCTGGAGAGCGAAACTGGCGCTCCGTCTTCTGCACTATCGGAGGCTTTCCTCGAATGCGAAAACAATCCGGCCGAAAAGATTGTTGAAATTCTGGAGAGGATGGGCAACGAGTTCGTTGATGGTTTCACTGAAAACGATAAGTTTGCTGTGAAGAATTTGGGTGTGAATTTGTTCTATAAAATGTTGGAGAACATTTTAAATTTCGAAAAGAAAAATACGCGGGATGTAAGTTTTAAATCTAATAACTTTAACTTTATTTACTTACTTAATTAAATCAATAATTATTGCAGGCGTTACTGGCTAAAGGAGTATTTCACGAGTGTCTTTTTGCGTGCTCGCTGGAGATAATCCTTGACGCTAAGAAGTCGAACAAAATATTTCCGTGGATTTTGGAGGTGTTTAAAATTCAATCGTCGTATTTTGTGCGCATCATCGAACTGGTTATTCGCTCTACTGATGATTTTTCGCGCGACACCATCAAACACTTGAGCAGTATTGAAGAGTCCATCCTTGACAAGTACATCTGGGCTTCGTCCAGCGAATTCTGGAAAGAGTTGGCTAAAGTTGAGATTCCGAAGTTCGAAGAAGTGGCCTTACCTGGTACCATAGACACTTCTAGCAATGGCAGATTGGCCAATTCGAATCACACGGGAAGTTCTGCAGTGGAAACATTTCAGTCGCCTGTTAGAAATATTAAACCTGGACAGTCTTTGCTGAATTTAAACAGGACAACTCATTTGTGTAAGTGGTGTTTTAAAATTTCTGTTTTATTGATTGCATTTTTTGTTTTACCATTTGTAAAACCTAGTATTTTATTTTATTATACAAAGGAAATGTTTAATTTTCCAGTGGTGACCAGTGCAGATGGAACGAAAACTCTAATTCCCGTGGACAGTTCCTCTCAGTTGGTGGAAACAAATAAGCAGAAGAAAGTTAGCACCATAGGTATAATATTTCGAAAGGTAAAAACTTTTTTTTTAAATTAATTAAAATTAATTTAAAAGATTTAACGATTTAAAAGTTAAAATGTTTAAATTTGTAAATTGTAGTTGTACCATTTGGCCCACGTTCGCATGGACCATTTGTGCAAAACGCTGGGCATCACGGAGGTCGATCTGAAGCGAAAAATCTGGACGGTCTTCGAGTACTCGATAATGAAACACACGCACTTGTTTCGCGACCGTCATCTCGATCAGTTGATCATGTGCGCAGTGTACATAATTTGCCGCATCACCGAACAGTCGGACAAGAAGTTTTCGGACATCCTCAAGTGCTACCGCTATCAGCCGCAAGCGAAAAGCGAAATTTACAGGGTGGTTTACATCAAGACCAATGAGGCCGGCGTCGATGAGTTTTCCAACTTGATTGTCTTTTACAATGACATCTATGTTGGTATCATGAAGAAATTCATCGCTAAATTTTCTGATGCCCGGGTAAGTACTTTTATATTTTTAATTTTAATCTATTTGAAATTTGCTAATTAATTATTAAAAGAATAATAATGCAAATATTACATTTTATCTGCCATTCTTCATTTTTCATTAATTTTTCAAAGAGAAAATAAAAATAAAATAAAAGAAACAGTTGAAGCAACTGTGTATTGACTTCAAATATCGTCTGGGAATTGTGATGAAGTATTGAAACTACACACAAATAATGCAATTTGTATTGCGAATGATTTCAGGCAAGTAGCGAAAACTTGGGTCTCAGCATGTTCCCGTCGACGAAGTTGCAAATAGCGTCCCCCAGGCGACAGATCACAAATACGGTGTATCTGCGAACGCACGAAAGTCCCGTTCAGGACGCCACAGGCGACAAGTACCATTGCTGTTTCTTCAGTCGAAGCGCGGCCACTGTAAGTTTACTTCCCTTACTCATCCCTTGGAATCTTGTAACTTTTCCCCAGTAGCAATATCTAACAAACTTGTTTTATTTTTCATTTTTAATTTGTTTTTCAAAGCTATTCTTAACAAAAACAAAACTAAAACCTACTACAATGAACTGCTTGAAATATGTAAATATGAGAATATAAAAGAAATTTGTTTTTGTAGGATTTAAGGGACCTGAACAATGCCATTAACAAGAAGCGACCGGTGAGCGATCTGCAAGACGGCTCGAGACCGTTGAAAAAGGTCGCGACACGCAAAATGCAAGCTTTAATTGAAGAGCGTAAAGTGCAAAACAATGTGGAGTAAAGAGAGTGATCGTTGCTCCGCGCTTCGAAATTACTTCGATAACTGTAGTGATGTTTTATTATTTAAAAAGAACCAGGTATATATGTTGTTTTCATTGATTTCCCCGTTCGATTTCTTAAAAATATTGATAAACAACTCAATCAAAGGAAACTAGACATTATTGATTTTTCATAAGAGGTGTGAGTTTTTATCCTTCAATGTAAATGTATAATAATTAAGCACATTTTAATTGATAATAGATTTATAGATTAATATGATTAATGTAATTTAAAGAAATAAATGTTTTTATTCGATAGTATGGAAATTCTTTTTGGTGAAGATATAGAAAGTTTTCGGTAAAGTTATAAAATGAATTAATGAAAATTAATTAAAACTTAAAAACATTAAAAGTTTAAAATTCAAATCTGCTTTCTTGTGCAAATTGAAAATTTAATTATCTTTTAAATGATACTAAAATTGTTCCTCTAGCTTTAATAAAAATTGTTACCAAATGTTTTCGGGAAAGGTGTAAAAATTAATTAAAACTTAAAAGTATTAAAAGGTTTTAAATTCAAATCGATTTTGCTTTTTTATGCAAATAGAAAATTAAATTATCTTTTAAATGACACTAAAACTGTTGCTCCACGTTAATTAGTTCAATTTTTATTAATTATTTTCTGAATTCCTTTATTGAAAACCACAAAGAAGACGCCTAAAAGTTCATTTAAATAATTGCTTATAAAAATTAAACTAATCGACCGATTTTAATATTTTTTTCATCATCTTAGAGCTAAATAAATTATCTTTAATTATCTACTTATTATGACATAAAAAATAAATCAGAAAAGTACAAAAAACATGAAATTCCCAAGAAACTCAAGTAAACTTTTGAATGACCCTGTATAGAGCATCGGTGGTGGTTGATGCGCATGGCACTTCAGCCAGACGCGCCCTTCCCAAGAGGCGACCGCTGGATGAGCACCTGTTACATTTTGTAAGACTCCGCCGTTGCTCATTATTCAAGTAGAGACCGGCCGGCGTGGTTCCACCATAACCTCAGAGAGCCCTTCCATAGCCCCGAACCGAACGAAAGTCGCAGCCGAGTAATTTATTAATCAATCAGTCCTTGCTTGTGTGCTGCTCCGAGAAGAACAGAAGAAGAGATGTCTGCCGAAGCTCAATCAGAACCAGTCGCCGTTCCCGCGCCCGAAGAAGCCAAGGAGGAATCGGAGAGCGGCAACGGTCCGAAAGGCGATGCCGCTAAGGAGAATGGAGACGCCGCCCAGCAGGCCGAAGAGGCGACCGCCGCTCCGGAACCGAAAGAGATGCGGGCCATCGTGCTCAACAGCTTCGGCGGCCTGAAAGCCGTCAAGAATCTGAAGAGACCCGAGCCAACGGTTGCCGAGGGAGAGGTCCTCATTCGCGTGAAAGCATGGTGAGTGAGCATTGTATTCTCTTTTATCTCTTTATTCGCCATTTTAAACACACATATCGCGCCTCGTTTGTTCGACAGGACAGCCGCAGCCGTTGGTTGCAACGGCTGAAATTCAAACCGCATGCCTCGGTATCTTTGTTTGTCACTTTATCGCGCGTTATGTGTTTGTTTTCATTAAAGATGATTAAGCGAGATGAATGTTCCTTCTGTAATGCAGCAGTTCAAGGGTTGCTTGCTTAGCTTGTGGGAAATTTCGCAATTGCATCGGATGCATTTTAAGAGGAGGCCAACATATGGCGGTTGCATTTCTTATTTCTTAACTGCATATCCTTTTATTATTTCGATTATTTTCGACCTGCGGTAATCTTTTTTTCTTAATTAATTAATTAATTAACCTTTTTTTCTTAATTGGTTACTGCAATTATAATTATTTAATTGCAAACTTCTTAGGCTTTTGCAAAATGATTTTTTTTTTATGAATCAGATACATTTTATGGGTTTTTGCATTCTTTTGCTAATGCCGATTCGTTACGCTCGTTGCCCGTTGTTTGTAAATAAATAAAGCCTTGCGACATTGTTGGAAAAATTCCATCATAACATTTCGCTCGCCTGTCGCTTGCTTGTGTTGTGTGCGAGGAACGCAAAGCGCCTTTCCGTTCGTTGTTGGTTGCTACCTGCCTTCCCAGCAGCAGTAGTAGTGGTCTCTGAATGAACATTATTTTTTAAGTCGAGCAAACTTGAAATTGTAACCTTGAATTATTTACCGATCACGCGTCCCTTCGAAGAAGAAAATCATAATATTCCGACGCGGATTAAATATTGTAAATGTAGATCGCCGCGCGGTTAATTCGGCCCCCCTCGGCTGCTCCTTTTGCTTCTGCAAAAACATTCAACGAAAGAATTTGAAATTTAATTCCTTCGATAACAATTTGCGTGTTGCGTTTATTTGCAAGTTCTTAGAGTTCTCATTACTCATCGTTTGTTTGTCATATTATGCCAGTTCAATTATTATCAATGTTGCAAGTTATGTACAGAATGAATAAGAAAGGAAAGAATGAAAAGGAGAAAAAAAAAATAATACACAGCAAACAGCAAATAATAATGAAATGCGCGCTTGTTTCGGTTTCAGCTTCCAATTGCTCAGTTGCGCGCTGATAACAATAACGATATTAATTCAGCAAAATGAAATAATAAAGATATGTGGTGCTCTTGCTGCGAGACCGCAAGAGTCGCTCGATTTATTCTGGGACGATAACGATGACCTTTACATAATAAAGTGCATCGTGTAATAAAAGTCATTAGGAATAACCCCCTGATATACTGATTTTGTTTATGTTTTTTAATTAAATGCAATAATTGTGTAAAGCCAAACAACGCTTTATATTCTTTCAATTCTAAACTTCATGTTTTACATTTTGCAAAACATGTTTTACATCTGCAAAATAAGTAAAGAAATAAAGATGTAATGAAATTTTGAACAAAAGGGAAAACTATCTAACTGAAAAAAAGAGTTGGAATACTTTTGGCGACCTAAAGAGTTCCTAAAGAACCCTTTGATGAGTCACCAAGGTATTTCCTAATCACCGGAAAAGCTCTCCAGTCTCCAAACAGTCATGTCGTATATTGCATTCCTTGTTTCATCATTCTTCATCGTAAAGAAGACGTTACAACAGTAACGAAATCCCAACAATTGTTTGAGATACGGCAGATACGGTCAATTTTCCGTTGGGTGCCCAAAAAGGCCACACGGCATACATTTTTTCAAACTATGCGCTTAGTACTTAGTATTTACTTATCGAAAAGACATTTCCTGTTTGGTGTACAGCAGCACTAATGTTTTGCTTGTTCTCTTGCAGCGGTTTGAATTTCCAAGACCTGATGCTGCGCCAGGGAGTCATAGACTCTCCGCCGAAATGTCCTTTCATCTTGGGCTGCGAGTGCGCCGGAGAAGTGGAACTTGTCGGCGAAGGAGTCGAAGACTTTGCGGTAATTAAACGTTTATACGCACACACCTATTACATTTGGTAGCCTAACTAATATGTGTACTTCTTGTACAACTGGTACCGACATTTTTTAATGGCCTTCCGAAATATCCTCTTCAAATTGCTCGTGCGTGCCGAAAATTAATGCTTCCACTCGTCACGACACGATCCGTTACTTACTTTTCTCAAATCTCTTATTCTTTGTTCTCTTTTCCTGTAAATATATTTTCCTTAAGAAAAAATAAATAAAACCCTTTCGGGTGTTTCCAGGTCGGCGATAAAGTGGTCGCCCTGCCGGAATACAAAGCTTGGGCCGAACTGGTAGCCGTTCCTTCAAAATACGTTTTCAAATTACCCGAGGAGATGTCGTATTTGGAAGCGGTGGCCATCACGATGAATTATGCCGTTGCCTACATTCTGCTCTTCGAGATGGCCTCTCTCACTAAAGGGAAGTCCCTGTTGGTGCACTCTGCTGGAGGCGGCGTGGTGAGTAATCACTCTTAATAATAATAAAAATACTGGTAACGAAAGCCCAACACATTGCTTTTCTTTTTACATTTTCACAGGCTTTTTTTACAACTGTTTAATTTTCTCTTTTGTCTTTCGATAATTGAATTTTTATTGTTTCGCATTTCGTGGAAAATAATACCGTAATTAACTTTGATAACATTTTTTACTTTTCTTTTGTTTGTTACATTTTTTTTTTTTTTTTTTTTTTTATTGAACTTAAAAATATTTTTAATTTCTAAAGTATATAATTTTAAAATTAAAAAGTTTTTATATTATGTATAACAATATTTGCTTTGGCTTTCGGCAATTGTTGTTTAGCTGAACCTGAAACTGAAACAAGAGGAAAGTGTGTAATTCAATATTGTCGACCTTCGGGGGTCGCTTATTAAAACAATTGATAGCGCGATAGATAATGCGAGCGACTTGGTGCGGTTCCACATTGCAAATTGCAATCGATGATGAATTCTCGCATGCGTGGGTGTGTGCATTGGTGTGTGCGTGTGTGTGCGTGCATGTGCACTTGTGTAGAGGGAGACGGTCAGAGACTCCGACACTCAACAGGTTGTCCTTGGGGGCGGCGAGACGGCTTTCCTAACGTATCGATCTGTTGCCGCGCCCCGACATCAGAATTCCCTTCGAATAATTGCTCACTATTGCTTTCCGAAGCGCAAAACACTTTTGAATTTCCCAACAATCATTCTCTTCAGCTTCTTCCTTCAGCATGAAATCATTTTTTATTATTACTTTTTTTTTTTTTTAATTAAATTAGGATTTCTTTTTGCATTGAAATTTTCATAGAAATTTCCGTTGGACATAAATTTCAAATCTTTTTAATTAATTGAAAAGTAATTTTTGTTTTATTAATTAAAAATTAACAATTTACATCGAGCTATTTGTTATTTATTTAATAATTAATAAAAATTGTTATAATGAACCAGAAAAAAGTAAGTGTGTTAAGAGTAATTGCAACAGTTGTAACTAAATAAAATAAATGCGTTTCGTATTGTATTTCATTTAAAATCAGTCAGCGAAAGTGTTCTGACTGAGCAGACAGAAAATAAGAGTGAAAACAAAGAACCTATTTGTAAAATGCAGGGCCAAGCTATCATTCAACTGGCTCGCACCGTCCCAGACATCACCATCTTCGGCGTTTGCTCGAAATCGAAGCACGAAGCCCTCAACGGGACCATCGATCATCTGCTCGAACGCGGCAACGATTATCTTAGCGAAGTTCGCAAGATCAAACCGGAGGGCGTCGATATTGTACTGGACTGCTTGTGCGGCGAGGAGTGCAATCGAGGGTACGCTCTGTTGAAACCGATGGGCAAGTACATCCTCTATGGGTCCTCACATGTCGTCACCGGCGAAACTAAGAGCATTCTGAGTGCTGCTCGTTCTGTAAGTTTTACTTTTATAACTCTTTTTTTTTATTTTTTAGAAAAGAAAAATCGGTTTCCTTTTACTTAAAAATTAAAAAAAATTAAAAATAACAACTGAAATAAATTTCAGTGGTGGCAAGTGGACAAAATCTCTCCGCTAAAACTATTCGACGAGAACAAGACGATCAGCGGATTCAATTTGCGTCACTTGATGTTCCAACACGGCGGCACCGACATCGTTCAGAAGACCGTCAACGAAGTGTTCCGTCTCTTCAAAGAGGGCAAAATCAAGCCGGTCACCGATTCCACGTGGGCCTTCGAAGATGTCACGGAGGCCATGCAGAAATTGCACGAGCGCAAGAACATTGGCAAGATCGTGTTGGACCCCAGTATGGAGCCGAAACCCAAGCCGGCCACTCCTGCCAAGGGCAAGGAAAAGAAGAAGCAGTTGTCCGAAGAGAAGAAAGACGAGAAAAAAGAGGATAAGAAAGATGACGTGATTACCAATGGAGATTCTGCACCTGAGGTGGAAAACGGAGGTAAGTTTTCTTATTTCTCTTTATTGATTTCAATTATTGCATTTCCACTATTTTTTCTTTAAATAAAAAAAAGCCAAACAATAAAAGAAATGCGAAACTAATATTTTAAATAACAGGGTAATGTTT
Source organism: Holobus sp. GC000080 (assembly GCA_030556065.1). NCBI lineage: Eukaryota > Metazoa > Arthropoda > Insecta > Coleoptera > Staphylinidae > Holobus > Holobus sp. GC000080. The sequence goes on along the minus strand of JASKGO010006874.1, from coordinate 24,357 downwards.
TGCATTAGATGAAATTTTGTTAATTTAGTTCTTTTACTGGTATTTTGTGTTCAAATAATTATTTTCAAATGGAATTCTTATTTATATAGCAATTTTCGTGTTTTGTTTTAACACTATAGAAGCCGAAGAGGAAAAGAAGGAAAAGAAAGAGGAAGAGAAAGCTTCCAGTTGAATCATTCGTTCGCCAGAAGAGATCTCTACAGAATCACAGAAATATTTTTCTTATGCCACCTCGCCAAATTTTTGGAAACCATAATTTAGCAAGTAATTACGACGCGCACAGAAATTTTAATAAACAAACAGAAAAAAAAGAAATTCTTTGGATGACCAATTTTATTAATGTGAAACAAAAACAAAAGAAAACAAAACAAAAAAAAGTAATGCTTAAAACAAATCTTATTTTGTGCTGTGTATAGGTTATTATTATTAATTAATTAGTTTCGTTAGAGTAATATGACAAAAATATTTTTTTTAAATTTACTATTTTCTAACTATAGACAAGAGGAAATATATTTTGTTCACTGTGTAATTATTATTATTATTATTTATTGTTTTAATTCTGAACAAGCGAACAGGACATAATATATAAAAAATATATCTTTATTAAAATTAAAAAGCTTAATCATTTATGTTAGATAGTAATAATTCTTGTATGTAATCGCTGACCATTTCGATCTATGAAAATCAAAAAATCAGAAAAAAAAAACTGAAGAAAAAAAACGAATCATCGAATGCTTAATTACTTTGCCGGATGTGCATATCTCATTAATATCACTATTATATAAAATGTAACATTAAGATGACCAATGAACTTTGGAAGAAAAAATATATTTAATAGTTTATATACAATTGTATTGATACTTTACAACATATATTTGTAATTTGTAATATTTTTCCCATTTTTTAACATTTAATTATTGTGTAGTAACTTCCAGTTTAACGGCGAATATGAAATATGATATACTGTAACGCATAAAAAACAAAATGTAGCTTTCTATGGTATTATTATTTTTTATATCGAAAGAATATTAAACAAAAAAAAAAACAGAACCAAGAAGTCGTAAGGATGCAAATGTAGAGAAGAGTATAGAATTGAGGCATATTCTGAATTACTGTAACGCTATTGCTTATATTTTTATGTCTGCCTACTACTTTTGTAATTAATCATTTAATCGTAATCATTGCTTATGGAGGAATACACTTTTGTATATTTTTTTTATTGAAATATTATAATGACTGTTCGTTGCAAAAGTTGTATTTTCTTTTCTTTTTTATGTATCTTTATCTTATTATGTATAAACAATGACAGTTTTCGTTGTTTATACATAGTATATCAAGACTGATGCTGTGATTTACATCGTTTTGCGCCGATTGCCTCTTTATAGTTTGTTGGTCCTAATAAAAACAGTTTTATTGCTAATTTCTTTCACTAATAATTAGAATTTGTTCTTTTTAATATTCAGGGACAAAATTAAGGCAATTTCAAAGTAATACTATGCAGTATCCTTATTTGTTTCTTCAAATGTTTTTATAGCATTTAATTCAGCGTTAGAAAAGCTATAAATCAAGGCAATAAAGAAATGACCTATATTTCCAAATAAGAGAAAGAAAAACAATTTTCTTTGACAACTGTAAGTGATGACCAAATTCTGAATGGTCATTTTTAAATGGAATTTTCATGGTAACGCAATTAGTTTCACCTAGATTTCTTTGCACTATTCAAAGCAGCATTACAATAGCTTTCATTGGCAATAATAAAAAAACTGAGTCATCTTGCAAATAAAAAAGAAATTTTGTTTTTTCCGATGCGACTTTTGTGAGCGCAATTTCGAGATTAGGTCATTTTCAAGTGTAATTTTCATGGTGATACTACTTGTATTTCCTACATGTCTTTACATCATTAGAATTATAATTAAAAGAGCTTTAATTTAATGTAATAACATCTAATAAATAATTATTGTCAATCAAATTATAGAATATTTTTAGCTTGCGGAGCTTTATTTGTTTTGATCGTTTTGGTTGTAGGGTTGCACTTACCACGCTTACCACCATTACGGCCAACCTATACTAACGCCCTCTATACTATGTTACTAGGAGCGGACATCATAACCTCAAAATTCATTCAGTGTTGTTTGTGTTTGTGAACGTTGAACATAAAAGTGGTATAAAAAAAAGTTATTTAATTGGTATTAATTATTAATAAAATCATGTCGTTTAACTTTGGAACACCCATAACAAGTAAGTATACCAACTTCATGAATTGCATGTACAAAAAAGGCATTTCAGGTGCTGCAACTCCTGGCGGTTTCTCTTTCGGAATCGGTTCCGGTGATTCCAAAGCACCGACTCCGCAAAAACCCCTCGAATTCAACTTATCCAATCCGCAAACAGGTGGTTTTAATATAACTCCAAAAACTACAGGTAATTTTTATTGTGCAATGCAAATTTTCATCAATTATTTGTGCTGATCAATGTTTATGCAATAGCAGCAGCACCAACTGCTGGCTTTGGAGCAACCCCATCGTTTCTCGGAGGGCAACCAGTAGCTTCATCTGCTGCAACAACAAGTACGTTCGCAAATCCGCCCGCTTCCTTCAATCTTCTCTTTGGATCCGGCCAGAAAACGTCAGCACCAAGTCTGGGAATTTTGGCAGCTCCTAAAAATGCAACAGCTCCCACTATGGGCCTTGGTGTTGCTAACACAGCATCTCCTAGTCTCTTAGGAACACCAGCTTCTACTGCTCCTGCTTTAGGTGGCTTTTCCTTGGCTGCCAAGACAACAGCTCCAACATCAACTTTATCTTTGGGTGGCGCTGCTTTAGCAGCCACTACAAGTGCTCCCAGTATTGGTCTTTTGGGAGCTACACCTGCTAGTGGTACTGGAGGCACTGGATTTACTTTGGGTGCAACACCAGCATCAACAGCTGCTGCTTCAGTGGCTCCTTCTTTTAATTTTGGAACCAGTTCTGCAACAAGTTTGTCTGCAACCACTGCAACAGGTATTGTTTTTTGTTATTTAATGTTTTTAGTAATTGTAATGAGTATTTTGTAGGATTTTCATTAGCAACTTCTGCAAGTAAACCGTCAACCACTTCAACTTCATTGGGATTTTCATTGACCACTTCTTCAGCCGCCTCTTCGGTACCGGCAACCTCCGCTGTCACATCGGCGTTGCCCGCAACTGGTACTTTAACGTATGCCCAATTAGAGGACGCCATCAATAAGTGGACTATTGATTTGGAAGAGCAGAGTAAACTGTTTGGAAATCAAGCAAAGCAGTTGAATGCTTGGGACCGGCTTCTGGTGTCGAATGGCGAAAAAATTCTGTCGCTCAATAGTGGTATTGAGAAAGTTAAACAGCAGCAGCAGCAGCTGGACCAAGAATTAGATTTCGTGGTGGCGCAGCAAAAAGAGTTAGAGGATTTGATAAAACCGCTGGAGAAGGAGTTGAGCGAAGTTCCAGTAACTGACCAGGATCGTCAACAGACCTATCAATTGGCCGAGAATATCGATACGCAGTTGAAGCAAATGTCCGAAGAACTCAAAGAGATAATCGAGCAATTGAATGAAAGCAACAAAAGTCTGGAAAATTCAAATCCGGTAAGCATTATTATTTTGTTTTTGTTTTTTGCATTGTTTTTAATTGGTAATTTTTTGTAGATTACCCAAATTGGCAAGATTCTAAATGCTCACATGAATTCGTTACAATGGATCGATACAAATACTTCTAAAATTACGACGCATTTGGATCAAGTCTCAAAACTGAATGAACTGCGCCGAAAAAACCACGAAAATAATATGAAAAAGTTAAATGATTAAATATTTTCTTGGTTTTGTTAAGACTATTTGTTTACTTGATAATGTTTGCAAAAATAATGATAATTTTGATTACATTTAAATTTATAATTAGTGGTTACTGATTTATTTTTCCAAAAACAAAACAAAAAAATAATTTCCAACAAAAGTTAGAAAAGTTTTGTTTGACCTTAAAATAACCTTGGTTTTGAACTTAAATTTGTTTTAGCCATTTGTCCGCTTAGAGTGGCTGCCCTGGTTATCAATAGTACACTAGTAGTGGTTGTCGGACATTTGTTACCTAATCCCGTGGAAACAAATTCAACAAAAATGCTTTCCAGAGCCGCCTGGTTATCAGGTAAATGCTTATTTTTATACCAGACGCAATTCAAAAATCGCCCAGAATATTAATTTAATATTAAAAGTACCTGTTTTCTTTTTGTTACAGCTCAAAACCGCAATGTTCTTGCCATTGCTGCAAGGTCCACAACCACAAGTTCACCCAATTCGGCCCCTGCTGGCGATGGACCTTCTTCCAGTGTTCCCAGGCCTGTAAGTTATATTCAGTAACAATTTGTTTTCATTTCACAGCAAAAAATAACTAACTATTGCTTACAGATTAGGCAGGAACCTGGCAAGGTGCGAATGGGTTTCATTCCTGATGAATGGTTCACATTCTTCTACAAGAAGACAGGAGTAACAGGTCCCTACACTTTTGGAGCTGCTTTGGCCACCTATTTAGTCAGTAAGGAGATCTATGTCATGGAACATGAATACTACACTGGTCTCTCTGTACTGTTAATGTGCTATGTGGCTTGCAAGAAGTTTGGACCTGGAGTGGCCAAAGCTTTGGACAAAGAAATTGATGTAAACTTTTCTATATGCGTTTATTTAGTTGTTAAAGTTAATTGATTAATTTTTTCTAACAGGAATATGAAGCAAGTTGGAATGAAAACAGAAAAGAACAACATGATTATATGAACCAGTCCATTGAGGATGAGAAGAAAATGCAGTGGAGTCAAGAAGGCCAACAGCTTTTGGTGGAAGCTAAACGCGAGAACGTTGCTTTGCAACTTGAAGCGGCTTTCAGGGCTCGCCAAATGCAAGCGTACCAAGAAGTCAAACGTTTGCTGGATTACCAAGTTGAGAGACGCGACGTGGAACGCAGAGCTGCCCATCGCAATATTATCGATTACGTTGTGAGAAAAGTTAAGGCTTCGATCACCCCAGATCAAGAGAAACAAAATATTGATAAATGCATTGCTGATTTAGCTGCTCTTGCAAAAGCTTAAATCAATTAAAGAAACGTAAAATGTATTGTTAAATTCCTGTAAAATATTGAATTGCTAGTTCGGTCATCAAAATAAACTTTAATCTACGAAATAGACATTAAATATATTGGAATTTCGATTTTATTGTTCAATTAACGCTTTTTGTAAGTTCTGATTCAAATTATTTACAAAAATTTACGAAAAGTTAGAAATTTTAAATAGGCAACACAATATACTCTAACTTTTAATTGGCGGCCATCATTGTTTTCAACTTTTAACGTCTGACAGCAGCAGGCAACAGAGTGACTTTGCTATTTGTCGGCGAGTGTGATTATTTGCAATAATTCACAAACATGGTAAGTAATTCCTGTAAAAACTCCAAAATACTCTAAAGAAATCCCTTATTCAGGGGCAAAACCAATCTGGACCTGGAGGAAGCGACAAGAAAGACGATAAAGACAAAAAGAAAAAATATGAGCCACCAATTCCCACAAGGGTTGGCAAGAAGAAGCGAAGGACCAAGGGTCCTGATACTGCCTTGAAATTACCTGCTGTTACGCCGCATACCAGATGCCGCCTGAAGCTCCTAAAATTGGAGCGCATTAAGGACTATTTACTGATGGAAGAAGAATTCATTCGCAATCAGGAACGCCTCAAGCCACAGGAAGAAAAGAATGAAGAAGAAAGGTCCAAAGTTGATGACCTTAGAGGTGAGATTTAACGCACTCATTTAGTATATATTTTTTTAATAACTAAATTTAGGAACTCCTATGTCTGTGGGAACTCTTGAGGAAATCATTGATGATAACCATGCAATTATTTCCACCTCAGTGGGATCTGAGCACTATGTGAGCATTTTATCCTTTGTGGACAAGGACCAATTGGAACCAGGATGCTCAGTACTGCTGAACCATAAGGTGCATGCTGTTGTGGGTGTATTGGGAGATGATACTGATCCCATGGTGACTGTAATGAAACTGGAAAAGGCTCCTCAGGAAACCTATGCTGATATTGGAGGTCTGGACACTCAAATCCAGGAAATCAAGGAGTCTGTAGAGCTGCCTTTAACTCATCCTGAGTATTACGAAGAGATGGGTATCAAACCGCCGAAAGGTGTTATTTTGTACGGGCCACCAGGTACCGGTAAGACCCTGTTGGCCAAAGCGGTGGCCAATCAAACTTCGGCCACGTTTTTGCGCGTTGTCGGTTCGGAGTTGATTCAAAAGTATTTGGGTGACGGTCCGAAACTCGTCAGGGAATTGTTCAGAGTCGCTGAAGAACACGCTCCTTCTATAGTCTTCATCGATGAGATTGATGCTGTCGGTACTAAAAGGTACGACTCAAATTCTGGTGGTGAAAGGGAAATTCAAAGGACCATGTTGGAACTTTTGAATCAGCTTGACGGTTTCGATTCTCGAGGGGACGTTAAGGTATTTTAAATTCTAATATTAGTAATTTTTATTATTAACATTGTGATTTTTAGGTCATTATGGCAACAAATAGAATTGAAACTTTGGATCCAGCTTTAATCAGACCGGGTAGAATCGATAGAAAAATCGAATTTCCTTTGCCAGATGAGAAAACCAAGAAGCGCATCTTTAATATTCACACCTCGAGGATGACTCTGGCTGAGGACGTCAATCTTCAGGAGCTTATAATGGCAAAGGATGATTTGTCTGGAGCTGACATCAAAGCCATTTGCACTGAAGCAGGTTTGATGGCTCTTAGGGAGCGTCGAATGAAAGTAATGAATGAGGATTTCAAAAAGTCCAAGGAAAGTGTACTTTACCGCAAAAAGGAAGGAACTCCTGAAGGATTATACTTGTAATATGCTAATAAATCTTTTTCTTTGTGAGAATTCCTTTAAACTTTATTAAAAAAATGCTTATTCAATACATCAAACGTAATAAAACTAATTTAGATACTTAAATTTCAATATCTGATAAACTTTTTAGGAATTTTTCTGTTGATTCTATTTGAATTTTATGTTTTTCTATTGGTTGAAGATCAAAAACAGAAGTGTCCTTGCAGATTTCACAATTGCCTTTCTTCTCTTCAAAATTTGGGTTTCTGAAACAGATTTTTACATAAATTGTTTCTAACAGATACTTTAAGGAAGAAGTAATAATTTACTTATGTTGTGCTTTAGCAAATCCTAATTTAAAACCATTTTCAAAGCCACTTTTGTAGCCTAAATCAAAACTGTTTTGGAAGTCTGACTGTCTTCCATCTTCAATCCCATCTCTATAGCCAGCCTAATACAAACATTTAAGAGTAATTAATAATATGAAAATTACAAAGATTACCTTTTCAGAATTGTTTTCAAGTTTTTTCCAGTCTAAACTTTCTTCCATCGTCATCATCATCAATCGCAGAGGTTACAAATCAAAACACAGCAAAACTAACCTAACCTTTCAAAAAAACATTTTGAAGAAAAAATCCTAAAAGAAGCATTTAAAAGCATAAATTTGCTGTAAATGAGCACCCTGGCTAGCATAAAGGATGAAGATCTCAGTTCACCAATGGAGACAGATCTCATTCCAAGTACTTCCTTAGGTTTGTATTGCTTTTTTCCTAATTTAGAGCGTTTAGAACAAAAAACAAATTATTTACTTTTAGATTTAGCCCCTTATTTAATAGATGAAGATGGAGCAGGCATAAATACAAAACAGCAAGTGATGCAAATTCTAGACAGTTTAGAAAGCCATGTGGAAAGGATTAGAAAAGAAGCTGCCAAATTGGAAGAAGAAAAAGACAACATTCTTTCCAGCTTGGACACCATCAGATTATTGCCAGCAATAAACGACCTAACAGGATGTAAATCATGATATAAATCCATTGAAAAGTGTGTAAAATTTTCATACTAACGAATTTAATTTTCAGTGGAGCATGATGAAGCATTTAGATATTTAGATCACATTCAGGAAAGATGTCAAACAGTGCATGTTCAAGTGACCACTCAGAGAGACCAGTCTCAGGAAGAAGCTCTGCATCAAGTGAACCATCTCATAGACAACCTGGTGGTGTACCTTAAATCGGATGCAGAAGGAGCCCGAAGCAGGTGTATAACTTATATGAATTCCTGTTCATCATCGGCCACCGGAATGACAGACAAACATTTTGAATCAGCGCTGCTGGGCTGCACCGTTGATGACCAGAAGAAGGTCAAGAAGAGATTGCAGGGACTGCTCAGATACTTTGATAAGCACGGCGTTGTAACTGAAGTCCATTAACCGGCCAATAATATTAATTAATGCTAAGAAATGTTTAGGTAAATTAATCTTTATTTTACATATTGTTTTTGCTTAGATTTAGATTACTGATTGGTTTTACAGTGCTTCTGTGGATCATTTGGAATTGTTGGCGTTGATGTAATGGTACAGAACCACTAAGAGAAACAGCGTGACTCCAAGGGCGTTGGCCAATACTGCCAGATGCACATCGGTTACCATTTTTCTGTAATCAACGAGAAAAACTTGATTAATTTTTGATTTTTGTCGCGCCATGGGGTGGACACCCAGGGGGCGCCACTAACGCCTCACAATCCAACGTTAAAAAATAGAAACTGATGGCTCTTCTTATTATCAACTTCTTATATTAATTACTGGCAATTTACTTTAGTTTTTATTTTACTAATCATAAATACTGCTTCGATTCGGGTTTAACTTGCTGTTTGTAGGTGAGTACTTATAATATTTTTCATGTTTGATTTAAAGTGTTTTCTGGTTCACATAACCTCAAGTTTGGGAGAATTTCCCTTTTATTGCGTTATTAGAGGTGGTTTTTTGGAATGGATTTTGTGAATTTTACTTACATTTATAAATTTGTATTTAGCGGCCGGTCTTTTGCGTTCAATATACGTGGCTTTTTGTTGATATTTATCTCTTTGGCGGCTTTTGACAATCGCAATCGTCAATGTCCTTCAGATAAAGGACAAATCATCAAACATGGCGTCTTTTTTTCCTGTTTAAGTTGGTAGACGTGTTTTAAGTTTTAAAACTTTTTTAATAGTTTTTTTGGTTTTAATTAAATTCATGTAATTATCATTGAATTATTGATCTGTTGTTTGTATTAAAGGCTCCTTTTGAACGTTTTTCTTCTGATTATTGTTTAGAAACAAAAATATTGCACAGAACAAAATGAAAAAGCTGATCTCAGTTTCTTCGGAAGTCCATCAAACGCAATGGCCTAGCGGTGAATTAGAAGACACTTATATTCCGCATACGACATGCGAGAAAGCCATAAACAGTATATCGCTAACGAAAAACGGCGAATGGTTAGTTCTGGTGCCATCATCAGGAACAGCAGAGATAATCTCGCTTGACGATTTCCGCATGCTGCTTTCATTGAAACAAGTCAAAAACGCCACGTGTGCCGCCTTCAGGAACTCCACGAAACGCCAAGTATTGATGGGAACAGAAGCCGGACAACTGTTGGTCTACGACGTAAAGAACAAACTCACCAAAAAGGTGTTCCCGAAAGATCCTTCAGCCCACATAAAAGTCGAATATAATTGCAAAGATTCGCATGTAGTGGCTGCGTGCAACAACGGGGAACTCTTCGTCTACAACGAAAACAGTATGTTGAAAACGAACGCTTTCAAGGTGCCCAAATCGAAAACCTTGACCACTTTCATGTGCCATAATGAAAAGAAGCATTTAATTGGCGGCTGCAGCGAAGAAGGTGTTGTAGTTGTATGGGACACGAATACCGGAAAGAATTATTCGTATGCGGAATTACATAATGCCCCAGTACGGGATTTGGTCTTCAGAGAGGACGTCATCATTTCCGTCAGCTACGATAGACGCATCTGCTTCTTTGATTACACCAATGGTAATCTCAATCAAGAGCTCAGTTTGCAGCGAACACCGAGCTGCATTGATCTGGCATCCGATGGATACAGTTTAGCTGTTGGATTTTGCGATGGAGGAGTCGCAGGCTACGATTTGCGCAATTTCAAAGAGTCCATGAAAAGCCTCAAAGATCATCCGTCGGCTGTTAGGAAAGTCCGCTTTCTTGGAAATGGTAATTCCAAAGGTAAAGACGATATTGTTTTCGAAGGTGTCACTAAAATGAATGAGGGAATGATGGAAAGTGATTCTTTCGGACAGTTTTGCTGCGTGAATGCTACGAATTCCAATAACGATGGAAATTCTGCAGTTTCCAGCCAGAGCAAACGTTTATCGGATTCGTTTATCGATGCCTTTGTGGCCAAAGAAAAGACACCTTTGAGGGAAGCTGTCGATGGCGATGGTACGACTTTTCAAGTTCACAATGAAAACGGTGTTTCGATAACGGTTACTCCGTGCAATACGCAGAAACCGGATATGTTGCGCCAAGTGCTCAAACAACAGTCCGGTTCGAAACTGAGAAACTCGACGCCTATCACCAGCGATTTTAAGTCGCTGATCTATGAAAATTCCACTCCCATAACGAGTGATAATGCTAACAGGCCCTATTTTGATCCGGACGAACTGAAGAGAATTATTAAAGAGAGCATCAGGGAAGTTGTCCAGGAAGAAATGCAGGAACTGAAGAGGGAAATTAAAATGGAAATAAGCGAGATGGGTGATGCCAGCAGGAGACAAATGTTGGGCTTGCAGATGTACATGTGCAAGGAATCGATCAAAATCGAAGAACATTTTGGTCAATTGAAGAGCGATCTCTGCGAAGATATAGATCAACAGCTGTAAGATCTGTAAGTTTTGCCTAAAAGTGCCTATATTTTGATACTTGCTATTTTTTAAGATTTTTCTTTTCTATATAAAATATTTTTGGAGTATTTATCTCAATAAAAAAATTATAAATTTTTAAAAACTTCTTTTTTAGTTTCTGTTTAGGACAATGATAAGGGATTGAGGGTGATAATAATAGTAATTTATTGATTACCAACGAGATGAGGGATAAATTTGTTGTTTTCGGATTCTTTGTAATTTTTATTTCTTAAATGTAAGGCATACCATCAAATTCTTTTGCAATCCATCCAGTTTTATGCAATTCTTATAAACATTTCTACAGTTAATGGTGTTTTTGTTTGTTTTTTTTTTGCAGGAAATTTTAATGGTAATGAATTGATGCAATATTTTTTTAAATTTTAATTAATATTTAATTTAATTTAATAATAATGATGTTAAGGCTAAAAACAATTTAACATTAAACATTTTGTTTTTACTTTTTTCATCACACCAATACTTTTTTTCTTTTAATTCTTCACCAAATTATGTTTTTGTTTTGTTTTAATTTAATGGTAATTAGTAATTTATTTTTGTTTTAATTTTATGGTAATCAGAAAATTTAGTTTTAATTCTAACTTTGTATAGTTTAGAAATTTTATAACAGTTTTATAACATTTTTATTTCATGCTTAGAATATTTTATTATTTACTTTTTATATAACTCAAGCCGACAATGAAAAATCTTTTATTTTTTTTTTTACTTATTTGTAAATACTCAAATCATTAATTGTTCTATAACATTGAAACTTTTGCTAATTGCCATATTTACCGATCAATGCAAAAAATACTTTTTTTTTTAGTAGTAGAAAGTATTTAATATTGTAAGTATAATATTTATTGTTTGTGCGTTCGAAATTTTAATGTTCACAATTAATCTAAATTTACATTGCGCGCGATTTCGCTCTTTTTTATTTAATGATTAATTTCACTTTAAAGAAACAGTTTCGACACATTTTACCATACAAATGTCAATACTCGATAAATCGATACTACAATGTAATTTACAGAGTGATCCAGTTTCAAATAAGAATTTCATTTCTTTTTTAATTTTTTATAAGTTAATAATTTATTTCATGTCTTTTATTATGAGATTTTTGGGTCGCTCTGTATCCAGTTTGATCTTATTTAATGATACGGTATGTTCATTTGTATTTTTGTTTTTTATGTTATTAATTTAACTTTATGGCCACTAGTTTTTTAGCCTCTAAATTTGGTCGCTTGTGTCTCCATTTATACTTTTATAGTGGAGTAATGATATTAATAATTTATAATAATTATTAGTTGGGTCCCAACGTACCCAATAACAACAGAAATACCTTTAAACCTTTAAAACAATAACGAAAATAGTAACAAGTGATAAATTCAAAAATTACATTTAACAATTACTTGCGATCACTTCGAATTGAAGACAATAAACAACACAAGTTTAATTTGTAATAGAAATATTAACACATTTAGCGATTCCAAAACGACATGAAACAATTCTTTCTTTATTTTTTACTTAATAAAAAGTAGTTTTTGTTTTTAATTAAACGGAAAATAAAAATATTTTATATTGATTGCAAAATTTTTCTGTGATACTGAAAAGCAAAAAGTTTCATTCTCAGTATTTTCAAACTGAACTCAAAGAAACTAAATAATTTTGCGTCATTTTGAAATCGCACACAACAAATTTATAGTATAGAGAGAAAAACAAGGAATTAATTATTATCAAATACACAGCACGTTTGAATCGGAATAGTATGTTATTATTAAACTCTAGTAATGTGTTTCTGTGATGATTTTAGAAAGCGTTGCCAGTTCCATTGAAAAAGGTTTTAAAAACGGTATAGTACTTACTAAAATCTTACAATTGGCACCGGGAATTAAGTGTTGGGAGGCTCGCGAATGCCCTCGCTGTGAATAGTCTTGCCGGCCATTTTCAGCATCGCCTTGCTTTCCATGTTGCCGTCCAGGATGCTCATCCCGGGCACGCGTTCGCCGCGTTCCTGAGGCGTCGGCGGCGGCTGTCCGAGTCCCCACACTTCCAAATGTCTGTACTGGAACTCCTTGCTCTGCGACATCTGCGCGTATCCTTTGTAAGTGGTGCAGGACTCGCTCGTGTGTCCTTTACCGTATTCCTCGGCGAGCCACAATCCGCAATAACCGTGTTGTCCACCCATGGCCTACAAATTATTTAATTTTCTTTTCTAAATCTCCTAAAATTGGTATTATAGCTTACCAGGCCATTGGGTAAAGTTTGCTGATGCAAATTCAAATATTGGAAATGCTGATTGTAACCCGTGGATTCGAACACGCGCATCTTGGGTGCTAAGGTGAAGAGGAAACTGCTGGTGTCGCCGAAGAAGTTCGGACCCAAGGTCCAGTTGCTCGGTGCGAAGCCGCCGAAAATGCAGCCGTTCATGTCGTCCAGAATGAGAACCGACGGTCCCTGATTCACTATCCGGCCGATCAGGGTGGAAAAAGACTCGCCGTGGATTTCCGACGAGAACAGAAACCGCCACTCCAGTTGGTATTGTTGAGGTAAGTGCGCGTTTACGAATACGATTTGATTTAAATCTAAGAGACTAGGATACGATGGAATGAGATCCAAGCCGCGACAGAACGGCAGCAGACTGCGGTCCTTTTCGCCATCCGCGATCGGCGGAATGTCGTCGCAGGGAAAGTGCGCCACGTTACTACTGGCTCGCTCCGTCTGCTGGGCCACTTTCTCCTTATGCGAAATATTGTAGAGATGCTTGAAGACGAATATCAGCAGCTGTCCCAAGACGGTGGATCCCTGCAGCCACACTTCCAGCGACCGATACGTTATCAGATCGCCGGTGGCCAGTTCATTGATCAGACTCTCGGCGAACCGCTGCACGTTCTGCGGCGATGTAAAGCAACCTTTCGAATGCCAGCTTTTGAACTGCTTGGTGTTGCTGACCTTTTGGATTTTCATGTATGAGGAAACAATGCTTTCCACATACTAAAAAATTCGTTTTTTCAATTTAATTATTAATTTTAGAAAGATAAATTGAGAAAACTAACTTCTTTGACTAGTAAATAAGGAACATCGGAATTGTCGTTTTCGTTTCTGCCTAACGAAACCAGAAGCACCTTCAGTTTCTCTTCCACAGTGCCTCGGGTGCAGAACACAAACAGCTCAGCGAATCTTTCCAGGTCTACATTTGTTGTTCGATTGTCCCCCATGCCAAACAGGTAGTTGTTTATGTACTGCGTGAGTCTGGCATCCATTTGTGAGCCCCATAGTTTCTACAAATTATGCATTTTACGATTCTGCAAGCTGCTGATTGCAATTTTTCGCTTACCGTTAGTTCATCCTCTTTGATACGTTCGGAATTTTTGCTGGCCAATCGGAACGACTGGCTCACAATGATTTGCTCATCTTTGGACAGAAAGGAACATTTGGCTGCTAATTTTTTGCTACTGTTAATGCCCATAGTTTCCACAGCAATTACATCACAATGGCCTGTGAAAATAAAAGGAAATATTTTTGTTGTTGGGAAACAACTGGAAAAAATAAATAACTTAGATAATACTTAGAATAACTGGCCATTTCGATGCCACGGAACCATTGAATTCGATTGGCACTTGTTTTATCGGCAATTATCAGGTGTAATTAACAAATATTTACCATTTACCTTCACATCATATGATTTTCCACTAAAAAAGTGTAACACACATGGTTGCCTAATGAAGACTCCACTGATTTGACCTAAATATTAATCACTTGTTCAATTTAACAAAAAATTGCTTTTTTATAAACTAAAAAATAACAATTATTAAATACGAAAGAAATAAGTAGGGAAAACAGGACACTTTGAACATATTTTCAAATGATTCTGAAGGCAAAGGATTCGCATGAAATTTGGCAACGTAGGATCCTTTAACTATCCTGTGTTATCCTTTTTTTGTAAGCGATCGCTTATCCTTATTGGACAGTCAATAGAGCAATAACTAAGCTTTTGAACGGTTCGTGTTCATTCAAATCGCGCACAATCAATTTTTCAATAATTGCCTATTATTTTTTCAACATTAATTTTACAATTATAAAATACTTGTTTTTTATTAAAAGAAAAGCGTAGATTTAATGTTTAAATTAAATTAATTCGGCCACAAATTAATAAATAGTTCTATGTGGTAAAGGAAAAATTTGCAGTAATTTATTTAGCGAAGCGAACAAATTGAATAAATTGCATCGATTGAAATCATGTTATATTATGGTCCTTTTATTAATATTTTTAAGTGCATCGTTATTAGCTTTTATTACGTTGTCAAATAAAAAGCAATTTAAATATTTTCATTCGCTTGCAAGCAATTTGTTTTGCTGGTTCTTTTTTTCTCTTCTTCTTCTTATTGCCATGTTCGGGGTTCTCAATTTTGATTTAAATGGCATGGTTTATTTCAAATGAATAGTTTTTAATTTTAATATTATAAAATTTATTAGCCACAATTTTTGTTGCTTAAAACTAATAATTATTTAAAAAAACTTATATTTTATTATTGAAACAGCAGTTGATTTCGACTTATTAAATACTTTTTCTTTCGTTTTCAGTTTTCAACAATTAAATAACTTTTAAATATGTCTTTAGAGAATTTTTACTTCCTAAGTGCTACAAAAAGTAAAAAAATAGGATTTTTTTTTGGGAAAATGAATAGTTGTCTTTGAATTTTCAAATGAATTTAAAATATCATTTGGAAAAATCGCTTTAACTGCTCTTATTTAAAACTTTTTTTGTATAAACTAAATTATTTATCAAAATTGCTCCGTTTAATGAGATTTTGGTGTCTTTTTAAAAATAATTTCATTTTCATTACTAAAATTATTTCAGTTTATTTGTTTATTTTTTTAATTTTAATTGTAATAAATACTTCAGATTATACCGGAAGTCGTTACCAAGTTTTTTAATTTTTTAATTTTTTGTTATTTTAAAAAGTTCCTTATACTTTTTTATTTTACTTTTATATTAAAACAAAAAAATATTTTGGTACCGATTAAATTTTTATATCTTTCTTAACAACAGTTTGAAATACTATGTTTTTCTTTTCTTGAAAAATTGAAAATTTTGGCGACTTAAGGAGTAAAGAAGTCTTTAGCAATTTAACAACAGTAAGCAAAACTACAATGCCCTAAAAAACAATAAAAAACAAAGTTTAAAGTAATAAAAATTGTCAAATTGCGATTAATATTGCATTTATCATTAGATTTATTTTATTTTTCTAATTGCAAACATTTAATTTCCTTAATGAGACCCGCTGAACACAGAAAAACAAAACACCAAATGTTTGAAAAGTGCTAAGAATTTTTTTTAATGATTTTTCTGAAAGAATCGATTTAAAGAAGTGAGAAATTAAATTTCATCAATCATATCTTTTATTATTTTCATATTGTATTTTTAAGAGTTTCCAATTATAATTAAAATTTAAAAAAATAGGGTCCAGGTCTTAATTTATTTATTGGTACTAGAATTATGGAAGCAAAGTAATTGGTTTTAGAGATATCTCTAAAAATTTAGTAAGTCTGAGACTTACTCTTACGCTGCCCTTATTTATAATTTATTATTTAAACTTATTAGTAAATTATAAATAAAGTTAACAAATATTTCTTCTTTATATAAATCATTTATTTTATTTGAATAAAATTTATAAATTAAAACTAAATAATATAAATAATTTTAGGTTTTTTTGTTTTCAATTATCAATTCAGGAAGACCTTACCCATTTTTGTTAATTATCCTAAATATGTTTTTTCATTAAAGTTTCCGCAAAAACCATTTAAATTATTTCTTATTTAAATTATTTACTGAAAGATAGCTTTGCAAAACATTGTTATTTGGTGCAATCTGTAAAATTAATTGTTAATTTGATTTTAAATTCAAATTTAATTTTTTTATGCTCAATAGCTTTTATATAACTTTAAACTAAATTCAAATTACAATAAATTGCAAAAATTGGATCTTAAATTATAAAAAGGCACTGGAATTAATTGAAAAATGTTTTGCCATTGCCCATTATAAATGAAAAAACAATTTCCCCCCAAAAGAAAATCTGTCTTTTTTTCAGAATAATTCCTGAAGACTTTTCCCATTTTTGTAAATGTATCTAAATATGTTTTTTCATTAAATTTTCCGCAAAACCATATAGCTGAGTTCTTATTTCTATTACTTACTGAAAGATTGCTCTGCAAAACAATTCATTAATTTGTTAATTAGTACACTCTGAATATTGAAATGTTAATTTGACTTTATTAATTTCATTTTTAATTCTAAATTCCAATTTAATTTTTTCAAGCTCAATAACTTTTCTGTAATATTATAAGCTAAATTTAAATTATAAAAATTGCAAAAATTGGTTCTTTAATTATAAAAACGCATCATTATAAATAAATAAAAAATGCTTTGCCATTTTTAATGCCGAAACAATTACTTTCGAAAAAACGAAAGAAATTCAGGTTTTTTTTTCACAATAATTCGGTGTAATACTTTTTCCATTTTTGTAAATATACCAAAAAAAAAAAAATTGATTATTCCTTAATTTTTTCGCAAAACCATTAATTAGTTTCCATTAATTATTTATTTCTTGGAAGTTACTGTGTAATTATTAATGGTTAATTTAATTTTTAATTTCAATTAATATTTTTTCAGCTCAATAACTTTTCCATAACATTAAACTCAACAAAAATTGTAATAAATTGCAGTAAATTACAAAAATTAATTAAAAAATAATAAAAAGTAAAAAAAAAAAAACTGAGTTAAAAAGCTGCCTCGTAGCCCCATTATAAATGCCAAAACAATTACCCCCGAAAAAGAAAACAATAAATCAACCCTCTTAACTCATAAATTATACAGTTTTTTTATTATTATCAGTAAGCAGATCACACGTATCGAATGTAAGAAGCGCATTCGCCATTCGAGCATAACGTAACATTTTTTCAGGCTCAGTGGCGGTGTTTTGGAGCTTCGGAGCTTCGAGCTTCGAAGCTTGGTGGTGTCTACTTATGTAAAATGCATGAAACATGAAACAAGAAGGCAGCAAACATGTGGAAAAATCGTGCATGAAAAATAGTTGCAAAAGTAACGCACACGCGCTGCGCTCACATCCTGAAAGCGCTCTTCTGCTGGAAGCACCGTAGCGAACGCGAGTTCCCTTTTCGGATCTGCGTTTCAGTTTCAGGAGAGGCGCGGCGCCGATTGTCGTCGCTCTCCGGGAGAGCGTTAAGGTCGCGTCCCGAAATTGTGTACGCGCTCTGTCTCTCTTTTGCTCTCTCCTCTATACGATATTCGTATTATAATAAGTAGCTTGTAGATAACGACGGAGAGGTCGTCATTAAATTGGCTAACAAAAGCAAACCAATTTGAAATTTCTGGCACTTCCTGGTCATATGAAGATTCCATCGTAAGAACGACACCGTTGTCATTTACCGAAAATCTTTCGTATTGTTTGCATTGTGTAGCTGCCTCCAACAAATGCATTCTAGGAACTGTTGGTTTCGATTTACTGAAAGTGAATTTTGAAGATTTTGAAATTTTGAAAGACGAAACGTAAAAATGTGCGCTAAATTTTGGATACTGTTCCTTTTGGTGGCGCTCTTCTTGTGCGAAGGTACGTGAAAATAATATACAGGGTTTTCAATTTTAGAAACTTTTAAAAAGTTTTGTTTTTTAATATTTATAATGTCTTTTTTCCAAAGTTATGTCTTTTTTTTAGAACAAATTTGTGTTTTTTTTTTGTTTTCTAAGAAGGAAATTAATTGAGAAAATATTTTTGTTTTCAAGAAATTTAATTTAAAAACTATTCCCAATTAATTGGTTTTCTATAAAAAAAATCAAAATAAAGAGGTAATTTGTTATAGAGAAAAATCAAATTGAAAAAGTAATTAATTAATTTCATTTTTTTTTCTTCTATTATTTTCGATTTTTTCATAAAACGAAAGCCTGAAAAAAGTGAAAAGTCTTTTTTTTTAAATTATATCGTTTTTCAAAAGAAATTGGTTTTTTATTTCCTAAAAAAGAAAATTAATAAGAAAAAACATCTTTTTTAGATAAAAAATTAAAATTAAAGTAAAAAGTCAAAAATTGCATTTTTTTTTTCAGAAATTTCATTATTTTTCTAAAGAAACTTGTTTTTCATCTTAAAAAAGGGAATTAATAATAAAAAAGTTATTTAAAAAACAGTATCCAATTAATTTTTTTCTATAAATAAAGTTCAAAAGAAAAAAGTAATTTTCAATAAAAAATAAAATTCAAAGTAAAAAAGTAATTAAATAATTTAAATTGCATTCTTTTATTTTCTATTTTCCTCTCAATTTCTAAAATTTTGTCTTTTTGAGATGAAATTTTTTTTTATCAAAAAAATTAAATTTACTTCAAAAACAATTATTTTCAGGGAAGAAAATTTATTAGAAAGGGAATAAGTTCACAATGAATAGTTTTTCTGTTAGAAAACTTCAAAAGAAAAAAGTAATTTTCAATAATAATTAAATTAAAAATAAAGAAGTAATTAAATAATTTAAATGTCATTAATTAATTTTCCATTTTCCATAAAAGGTAAAGCCAAAAAAGAGTAAAAACTCAAAAATTGCATCTTTTTTCAGAAATTTCATAATTTTTCTAAAGAAATTGGTTTGTTTTTTATCTTAAAAAATTAAATTAATTAAAAAAAATATTTAAAAACCAATTATTTTTTTCCATAAATAAAGTTCAAAAGAAAAAAGTAATTTTCAATAAAAGGTAAAATTCTAAGTAAAAAAGTAATTAAATAATTTAAATTGCATTCTTTAATTTTCCCTTTTTCCACAAAACGAAAAGCCAGAAAACTTCTGAAAAGTCTCGAAAAGGGCACACCGATGACCGTATTTTAAGCTGCGCTCGCAATAATTATAATTGTATCCGTCGTCTCTCCTTTATTTTTCCATTTAAAACAGCTCCGACAGCCCGAAATAAGTGTTTATTATTACGCCCCACGGTCTTTATGCACGAGACTTTCAGCGGAATGAATATTTTATTAGGTCCCGCATTATTATCATTAGTGTTTGCTGCGCCGCACCGTGCCTTCTGCCTTTCCTTGCTCTCTATACAATATGTATAGTGCTGGCTGGCAGCAAAGTTCGCAACTTTGCTCTTTTGTTCTGTAGACACAACTTTTTGCTACAGGTACAGCCTCTCTGTGCCCCAACGATCACTTTTATTCTCTTTGTATCTCTTTTTTGCTAAACTCAAAACTCAAAACCTAAACTAATTAACAAACATTATTTTACATTGACAAACAGCAATGCAATGATGGCTTTTTGTTACAAAATTGTATTGTCACTCCTTTGGCAATGTAATTAGGTACTTTGTTTTCATGTTGTATAATAAAAATAAAGCTTCATTGTGCGACTAAATTGAATTTTGTGCAATTGTTTTGTGAGAATAAGTGATAAATAATAATTCAAAATAGGGTAAAATGCGATTGTTATATAAATCCATTTATTTCAAATGTTTTATTTCAGTTTTGTTAGTTGGAGTATTAATTATTTCACTTTATTGTTCGGTTTCAAAGCTATCTTTTTTTAAATATAAAATAATTCGGCAGTTGTTTAGCAAAATTTTCATTTTTTTTTTTAATTTTATTTATAATTTTTTAATACAGATTAAAAGAAAAACTTTTATTTTAAAGTATAATTTTTTTTATTTTTATTATTATATTATAAATTTAATTTTAATTTAATTTAAATTCAATTTTAACTCAATTTTCATGGAGAAAGCTACACTTCTAAGAGTAATTAATATTTAAAAATAAAAAATACCTTTTTACCCAAATCTATGGAATGATCTTTCTGATTTTCAGGAGTTTATAAAATTGAAAAAAAAAATTTCAGCTCACTTTTTAATAATAAAAAAAAAAATTAATTAAAATTTCACTTGGATTATAAATAAATCACTAATAAATTAAATAATTTGATTTCCTTTTTCAATTATGTCTCCTTTCAGAAATTTTTTATGTTTTATATATTTTTCATATTTTTTATTAATTTAATTAAAATTTTATTTTGATTATACGTAAATCACTAAATAATTGAATAATTTCTTTACTTTTTCTAAAATTTTGTTTTCTTTCACATGGAATTTGTTTTCTTTTTGTCAATTTTTATTTAATTAATTAAAGAAATTGTTTTTCAAGGAAAAAATTAATTAATCAATTAATTTTCTATAAAAAAATCAAAGTAAAAAAGTAATTTTCTATAAAAATAAAATGCAAAATTAAGAATTATTATTTCCCGTTTTCCCCAAAAATTGCTAAAAATCTTCATAAAAAAAAAAAGAAAAAAAAAAGAAGAATCTAAAAAGTAACACTTTTCAATCTGCTTTGATTTTTCCTGGTTGAATTATTTTTTTAAGAATCCTTGACCTGACCTCTTTGCACCTCCTAGCAGATCCCCAGCGTGAATATTGCCGGATGCCTATTTCACTTGCATCCTCAGCTTTCCAAAGGATTCCACCTTTTATGCCCTTTCGGTGGTGGTCTTTGAAAGCGATTCCGCGCAGAAAGAGAACTATCAAAAGAAAGCAGAAGAAGCACCAGCAGCAAAAAAAAAAAAAAACAGAAAAAGAAGAAGAATAAAAAAAAATAGGAAAACGAAAGGAAAAGAACGGTCGTCGTAATAAATTTCAGGCCTTTTGATATGATTGTTCCGTTTACGCAATATGTTTCGTGATTTACGTGCGAATGACACCATTGTGCGGCCGTTTGTGTAGAAATGTGTTGAGATCGCTATACTGATGATGGTCCACGACACTCTAAAGTCTATGACTCTGTGTTGTCTCCACCGCTAACCCAATTCCCGACCCACCGAATAAGGATCCGCTTGACTCTTCTTAACCGGGTCATATCTCTGCGTGTGCTCCGTAAAGCACTTCTTATATGTTGTGCTTTGTACCATAATGCCTAAATCATTAAATGTGCTTGAGGTGGCAAGCGGGAACACTGAACATAATTTTGCATTGCTTCGATTTTTGTGTTTTACCGATTTTACAATTTATAGTACCGGGAGGTCCATTATCGACCGCCGCCTTCACATTCGCTCGAACGTAAGCGTGCTATACAATGCAGTGGTATAGCCGTAGCGAGAAGCGAAATTCATTTTCCGATTTATCACAATCGTTTCGGCATTACCCCAGCACACGAACGGCGTCATTCATAATGAATTCTGTCTGTAAGGCGAGCGAAAAATTACGTTGCGCGTTGCGTGTGTTACGTTAAAACTGAAAAAAACTGAAAAAGCATAAAGGAATTTTTAACCGTTTGCTTGCTTTGGTTTTTCAATTTCAATTTTTGACGTTTTCTTTGAAAATATTATTTTCATTTCTCTTTTTCTTTTTTGTTTTTCTTTTTTTATTATTTTTTATAGTGTATGTTGAGGGAAAAGCTTGCAAATAAAAATTTCAGTTTGTTTTCCATTTGACTTGCAAATAAAAATTTCTGTTAATTGTTTTCCAATTTGGTTATTTTTTTTTTACAAATTTTGGACATTTGTTTTATGCGGATGAAGTTTTTTGCTGAATATTTGATCGATTTGTTTCTGCTGAAAGTACACACACACACAGCATGAAAAAGCAAATTTAAAAATTGAATAGTTGCAGTTTTTTCTTTGTACCTTTCAGTTTCGATGGTTTTTCAGTTTTAACCTTTGCGCTTTTGCGAGGTTTTATTATTTTATCGTTTTATTGTAGTGGTTAAGAGCCACTTGAAAACTGTGAAGTTATAAATTTTCTATTAATCTGAATTTTTAAAGTTTTAAAGAATGAATTTAGGGTTTTTTTCACCCAAAAATGAAATATTACATTTCAATTAACATCGATATAATTTAAAGTTTGTTGATTTTTTAATTTTTTTTTTACTTTTTTTTGTGGCTTCTGTAAACAATAATAATTTAACAGCCTTACTTATTTTTATTTTGAGTATTATGGCTCTTACTTTTTATTTAAATAAATTAAAAAAATATCTCAATAAATTTTTAATTTGCTTTTAAAAGATGAAAATATAAAAAAAAGTTAATCTTTAGATATTATTAAACAAGTGTAGTTTAAAATGAAAAGACTTGAAAAGCGAATTTACTTAAGAAACGATTCGAAGAAAGTAAAGTAAAGGCCGAAAACGTATTTGTTTTTTACTGAAAGCAAAAAGCATGAAAAAGCAGAATTAAAAATTGAATAATTTGCAGTTTTTTTTTCTTTATTTTAACCCTTCAGTTTCGATTGCTTTTCAGTTCTAACTTTGGCGTTTTTGCGAGGTTTTATTGTTTCATTGCAGCAGTTAAGGGTCACTTAAAAAGAATAATGTTTTTATTAATGATTTTATATTTTTTTCACATAAAAAAATCAATATTCATTTCAATTAACATTAATAACTTAATTTATTTAATTAATTTAAATTGATATAACTCAAAGTTTGTTAAAATTTTTGTTATTATTTTTTACTTTTATGTGACTTTTTTTAAATAAAAAATACTAACAATTTTGAAACATTATTTTTATTAATACAGCTACTTTTTTTTTTAAATTTAAAATTTAAAAATGCTTTTAAATAAAAATATAAACTAAAAATATAAAAACTATAAGTAATTTTTATCTAGTCTACTTTAAAAAGAAAAATCTTAATTTAATTAAGAGAAAAAAAGTTTAAAGTTTTTATGAATTAATTTATAATTTTTTCTAACTAAAAAAAAAGAGATATTAAGTTAAAATTAAAATAAACATTAACAATACTCGATAAAATTTCAAAGTTTGTTGAAATTTATTATTAAATATTTTTTACTTTTTATGACTTTCCCAAATTTTAACAATTCACACCCTTAATTTTAATAAAACTGCTACTTTATATTTAATTAAATTAAATAAATTAAAACTTTTTCACAATATAAAACTTAAAACTTTAAACGTTGAAAAATAAAAGTAATTTTTATAGCTGGTTATTATCATAGCCTTTTTTTATTGAAAGAAAAGACGCGGAAAGCGAATTTACTTAAGAAACGATTTGAAGAAAGCGTAACAAAAACATCATTAAAAATCCCAAAGTCGTCCTGGGATGCAGCCACTCCGCGGAGAGTATAGATAGAAACTCTTTGTCTGATGTTTGTCTTCCATAGAGACACATAAATTTTATTTATAGTCCTTCCGTCGACTTCTATAGCTCCGAGACGACGCTTCTCGACGTGCATTAAGCGCCGGAATTTATTCATATGCATTCATCTGCAGCATCGCTGCATCTTATTGTGCAGAATTCACATTTCATACATTATATACCTATACAGGGTGTTTCACGAGAGCGGGAGGGCATCGATATATGGAGAACTATAAAAGCGAACTTATTTTTTTATTTTCCATTCTTAATTTCAGCAAATGCTTCATTCTCGAAAAATATTTTCCACTTTATGTTATTTCCGGTTATACCGGAAGTTGCCACTTACTTCATTTTTTTAAATGGAACACCCCGATTTTTAATTCTTATTTTGATTCCTTAATAAAAATAAAAACGGTTTTTTTCAAAAAAAAAAAATTCTATCTTAGTTACTTT
>JASKGO010006872.1:0-12741 GCA_030556065.1 Holobus sp. GC000080 | reverse complement strand
GCTCATTTTAAGTGTCGATTATCTTACGGTGCAACCGAATCTAACCCTTAAGTTGAAAATCTAAGTTAAGGGACGTTTAAGTTGTGACAGGTAATACGGTGCAACCTGGCATAAGTGTTGTTTTTCAAGATGGAAAAATTAAAACCCGTTAAGTTGAAATATCTTAGTCAATTTAAGATTTTTAAATGAAATAGATATAATAATTTTGAATAGATGAAATAATAAACCAAATTTTGCATTAAAACGATTTGAAATACTTTTTTTTTCTTTCTTAAAATCATTAAACTTAACTTAATATAGACCAGAAATGAGTTGTATATTTTAAGACACATGCATTGTATAACAAAAGGATTATAATGGAATCTAGTCTACAATAATTTATATGTTCTAACTAGTGGCTAAACATACAATAAATCTTCATCTCTAAATATTTTTACTTGTCGTAATAAACGCATCGTTTATTAGGTCAATGCGACCTGCATAAAATGCTAAGTGATGCAATTGTTTAAAAGCTCGTTTATTGTAATCAATAATTTAATTAATATATGTAATAAAATGTAATGTAATAAAAAAATATATAAATTTTTTCACTGAAATATTGTGACTTGACCGGCGCCTTCACATCAACTATCGGCAAAATCAGTTAAAAAATGGCTAAAAAACTTCAATGCCTTGTAAATTAAGCTAATTTTATTCTTTATTAACTTAATAATTAAAACATTACACCAATATTTAAAAAATTAAACCTGTAACTTAATTTAAAAAAAAAAAGGTAAAAACTAATATAAATTTCCTGTAAATCAAAAAAATATATATGAAGACAAAACAAAATATTCTGCACGAAACAAAAGACGTTGCTTGCATGCAGAAAATGGATTATTTAAACAAGAGAGTGAGGCGTTTGCACGGCAGGAATATTCTTCGGAAAATCGCAGCATTAGAGGACTGGTTCGTAAAATGAGAGCAAGTGTCGATAGATAGGATCTTTCTCTCTCAATACTCTATGGCGAAGAACAAAAGCGTGTAAATTGTATAGCTACGTTGCTCAAACAGTATGTTGTTTATGTAAAGAATGTCACATGCATACATAGTAGATAGTTTAAAGTGAATGCGATTTCGAATGCACTCACACACAAATAATCGTAATAATAATAGTAATGACCATAAATATGTGAATACAGATATCCAGCATGAATGTGTGTATTGTCTGTGCCGTGCTACACAGTGACTGCAGAATGTAAGTAGAACAGCCGAGCGAGCGTACAAGTAAATGTTCATGCAGATACAGCAGCAGCAGCAATAGCAGCTACTGGTGTGATATAATAGTCGTGTCTCTCCTCTGTTCTGCTGGCTGGTGAAAAGGAAGAAGACACCACTCGCTCTGGATGCTGATGCTGATAACAAAGTGCAATAGATACTTTATGTATGGACTGGGTCGTCGTGTCATACACACTGTGCGACTTTCATTCTCTACTCGGTCTCGCTATTTTATCAGCGCGCGCTTTTATTAAAAGCTCGGCGATCATATTTTTCCCTCGCGCCCTTTTCATTAGTCCAATGCTGTTTAATGCCACTCTTCTTCTTATTATTTTGTTGTTTTTTTTTCCGGTTTTTCGGCGGTCACGCACTTGGTTTTTAATTAATTTTTCGGTGTTTTGTTCTTTTTATTTTTGGTTATGTTTATGTTTTTTTTTCGGTGTTTTGTTTAATTAAATTGAAAAATTTAATAAAATAACATTCAAATTGGTATTTGCTTAATTAAATTTTAATTGATGTAAATTGAGGCCAGTTTTATTTGTTGTTAACATTTATTTATATTTATTAATATATTGCTGTGCAATTTAATTTAATTTAATTTTGTTCATTTTTTAATCATTTTTCTCATATCATGTTGTTGATATTACATTGTGATTATTCAGAATTTTTTTTTTGCAAACCTAGTAAATAAAATAAAAATTTAGAAACTTCATATATTCATGTATCGTAAAATCAAAGTGTTAAATTAAATACTTGGGTGATTTGAAAAGTTCCTAGAGTTCTTAGCTGGGTCATAAAATACGGCGATTTTCAATTAACAAATGTTTTTGCTTTACTATTATTGTTCGCTGACTTCAGTAAAGTTGGTTAAGAGATTCTTCAACTTTAGTATTCCTTCCTAAGAAAAATAAAGATTAAAAAATCGGATAAAAGAGTCTGCAAGGCTTAAAAAATCCTATAATTCTATATCCTTCTAAAGCATTTTCAATTGTGTCTTGTTGGAAATCACGTGTTTTACTGATGCAAAATTGAAATTTTGGATTAAAAAAATAATAATTAAGGGTTTAATTTTAGGATGGACAAGCAAATGACACCTTAAATCAATCAATTTCTGATATTTTAATTAATGTATTTTTTTAATGTCTTGAAAACTGTTTAATTGAAAAAAATTTCTACAATAAACCAAATTAATAATTTTAATTACGCATAACTTAACCATTTATTTGTTAAAAAAAAAGAAAAACCAAATGATATTTTTGCTTTTTTGTTTCACGAAAACTGCATTATTTTGCAATCTTTTTAATAAAACGATTACCAAAAAGTATTGCAATTCCCGAAAAAATATTTGATCCCTGTGACAAATATTCTGTTTAAAATAACAAATTCATTTAGCTTTCGGTCATAGAAAAGTGTTTTATTGCAAAAGCACAAAGGAATTGTGTCCCATCGAAAATTTAATATCCCCGTTATTATTAAAACTATACATAGGTATTTAATTTATTTTACAATTAAAATATGAAAATTTGCATTATGCATACTATTTGCCATAAACAAGTAATTTTCTTTAAACAAATCATAATTTAAATATTGAAAACAATAAAAGTATCTCCATGAATTATGATATATTCAGCAATTCGATGCAGACAATTTTAATTGCAATGAAATGGTGTCGCCATTATAATTATCTCTTTTATAATAAAACTACCAATTTATTTTCCAATAAAGTTTTGAAAATATTTCAACATTCTGAAACCATAACATTATTTTAACTGAGGAATAAATTAAAATTTAAATGGATTTTCGTTTCCACAAAAAATGCAAACTTTTTATTGTGCTGACAACGGCGGTCTTTGTAGTTTAATTGACCTGAAGCGAGTATTCTGCATAAAGCCGGGAAAGTTGCTGTTATTTAATACGCGTTTTACAAATTGCAACCTTTGCGCGTTATTTGTACACGTTGCGACGTGCTGCCATTAAAATTTACCTTTGGATATTCACCTTTAAATTATTTAATGCTAATTTTGTGCGCGCCCAAGCCCAAGCCGAAATAGTTTCCAGCACATAATACTGCGAAAAACCGACAGTTTTGTTTTTAATTACTAATTGGGTTCTGCATATTTGAAATCGACGTTATTTAATTATCGCCCCACAGTCAATTATTCTCGTTCGTTAGCATTTTTGAACGCTAATTCTATCAATTATTGTTATTTTAACCGACAAAAATGTAAGCTTACTAGCATTTACAATTTAAATAACAATGATAAAGAATAATTTTAATAAATTAAAGAAGAAAGTTTATTTTTGAATTTGTTAATAATTTGAATTTTTGTTTAATTCCAGGTTGGTCTGAAAAACATCTCTTTTTCCACTGATGACGTGGCTCCATCGTAAGTCCCTAATTATATTTCGAGTAACATTTATAGCGGCGGTGTATTTTGCAAAATTATCCCGGCTTGAGTTTAACAAAAGCCCTTATCATTCTCTTGTTGCGTTATATAAAGCATCGACACTGAAGAATAAAGGCACAAGTCCCAAATGTGTCTTCATACAGGATACTTCATTTAATACATAAAAAAAACAAATTTTTTAAAGAGATTTTTTTAATTTAGTAGCCATCAAAAATGTTATTACTTTATGGATATTTCATAACAAAAATAAATTTTACTGCAGAAGCGAAAACAATAAAAGCTAGAAACAATTTTTTTCGTATGTGCCATAAAAGACCCGGTGTAGTTTTCGTTACTGGAATGATATATTAGAGTAGGTGCTTTTTCAAATTCACATTTGATGCATCATCGTGCAGTCGGTTCCCGAAAGAATAGAATAGATGCATTAAATTTCGCCCACGTTAGTGGCAGCAGGAAAACAAAGCGCATTTCACATTAATTAGCTGGTTTTCGTCGTCGTAAAGATAAAATATGGACGCGATTCGTGACGATGGAGTATACAATTTACGATCCAGTTGAACCAGTTTGAACTATAGACAACAACAACAAAAAAAGTTATATATTGTTACTATAGTATATCGGCAACACACAGAAAAGCGTTTATCTGCACGTGCGCCCTTAAATAAAATACATTTTGAATAAATGCCCCGACGGCGTTGGTGGCGGCGGCGGTGCCGGCGGCGGTGAAAAAACACTCACTTGAAAACTTGCGATTTCCTCCTTTTGTGATCGCTTTTTGATGTTTATTGCCACTTTCTCAAACTTTTGCCGGCGAAAACTGTTACAATAAAAGGCGACTAATGCAACATTAGTCTTTTTCTCGAATCCTTCAAGGACCCACTGCGAAAATTTATTGCCTTGTTTATATTAAATTGCACTTTTCACCTCAAATTCCTTCAGCCACATATATAAAGATTTTCCATATTTAATACATTTTATTGTTTATTCGAAGGTTCTTTTTATGAATAATAATTTATTATTTCCACTGCAAATATATATTTAATGGATTTTTCCTTATTGTAAAATTTATGGATTGCGACTTTCGAATTTGCTGATTTTCCCAGCGAATAATTAACGACTTTTTTTTATGGTATTTTCTAAAACGACGGCAAATTTCCCTAGTTTTGACATTTTTCAAGCGCAATTTTTTAATTAAAACAAACTACGTAAACGACATGAGCGTAAAACTATTAATCAAGTCTTAAATCCAAACTAGCGAGCCGCGGCAAAGTAGGCTATTCATTTGTAATGATTGTTTTTTTTTGTTTCCTATGTGTGGCCGGTATGCAGTTTCTTTAGATGCTGCAATAAATAACGGTGAATAATAGCAACAATTTAATCGTTAATGGCATCTAACATGCCATTCATATCGTTTTACATACATTTGCCCACGACGCACACTTTTTTCCCAAGACCGAAAAATGCGTTCTCTCCGCTCTCAAAGTCCTAAACTATTTCAGGAGGTGGACAAAGAAAGGATTTCCACAATATGTTACATACAATGTAAATATTAATGTGTCCTGCAGCATATTTCTCATGGCTATAATACAGTTATCCTTAATAGGATCACTCATGCGAGCAATTTCCTAGTTTTATTCGACAATATAATAATTTTCACCAAATTCTCCATCTCTTTTTGCTCTTATTATTATTATTATTATTATAATTCCAATGCAGAGACAGAGAAATGTTTGAACTGGAATCAGCCAATATGTAGATGTAGATGTAGGTACGTGGATTGGTGTTTATAATTAAGATGGATTTGCAAGCCTAGTACTGTGCGCCACATAATTAATTAACGCATCCGTTAAAGTGCAATTAGGAGCGGCAATATAGTGCATCGATTGGCAGCCAACTAGTAGGCTTCGGCTTTAAAGAACGAAAGCTTGAGATATGTTAGGTAATAATATTCTTGCCGGTTTTATTTCCGAGTTAGATGCTTCCTTGGTGGAAGTAAATGCGAGCGCATCGTTTAGTCTAGCATCCCTTAAATCAAGCAAAGTACCTTCATCCACCTTATCAACTAAAAAGCTTCCACTTGTTACCTATTTATAGAATTTCCTGGTTTCAATTGCACGTTTATCAAAGAATGGAGTATCTTTTTTCGAGCTGTTTTTAATGAGAAATGATTTTAGTTTTAAAGTTGGGTTTTTATTTGTTTTTTTTTACAAATAAAAAACATTTGTATTGTGGGGGCAATAATTGTTAAAAGATGACAAAATTTTGTGTCCATCTTTATTAAATGTTTTGGTTCTTTTGACATGGAGACTGGCCAAGGGGAGCTTTTGGGCGGAAATGCGACATTGCGACATATGAGGGGAAAGTGGACATGTAATGGACTTTGATTTGTTTGTCCCTCTGATGCCAATAAATGTATCTCAAAATCCAAAACGTCGCTTTTTTTCAAAGTTAAATGTTGGTTGTTCTTTTTTTACAAATTTGTTTTAATATCAGCGGTCAATACAATTTTGCCGTTTGGTTTAGTCTTCGTCACTTATAAAAGAAAAAACATATATTTTTTTATCAAAGTTTGTTAATTTATTTCCAAAAATACTGGTTGAAATATTATTGCTCAACTTCAAAGTTTGTTTTATTCAAGGCTAATGAATATTAATTACATATAGATATAAAAAAAACATAAAAAAATGATATTTTTACCGATTTTATTTTGTTTGTATGGACTTTCTAGTATTAAATGCCAAATGTAATCACTCGTCATATTTTCATTATTCTGTTTAGTATTCACTATTAATTTGTTGGATGTATTGTCCTTTATCAAAATCCAAAAGATAATATCATTTATATCTTTCCGGTTTTCCGGAAATACATTTTATGTGCCTGGCCAACTTATGTACAAGAAATGCCTCATTTATGTCAATTTTTCTCAAAAGTCATCTCTCATTCTGTTCTTTAACAAAATTAAAAACAAAATTTTACTTGTGACTTTTTGTTTCCCGGAAATAAGTTTTAGGTGCGCAACATCCGTTTTTATAGTATATGAATAGCGAGTGTAACATATAAATCAAATTTTCCCTAAAACCACTACTTTAATTTTGAAATTTTCATTCTAATTTTATTGAGCATATAATTCTTTATCCAAATCAAATTTTTAATTTCATTTGTGTCGTTTTTATTTTCCATAAAATAAAATTTAAGTGCGTGGTGTCCATTCCTCGGCAAGTGTATCATATAAATCGAATTTTCTCAAAAGTTACTACATGAATTTTGATTTTTTTTCTGTTAATTTATACGGCACATTATCCGATATCAAAATCCAAAATAATCTTTGAACCCTATTTTTCCAATTTCCGGGAAATAATTCTTAAGTCCGCTGTGTCCAACTTCATATTGATTAACATGTCGATGTGAAACAGGCAAAAGAAAATTTTGCAAACTAAGAATGGATATTTTAATGTCTTCTAATATCAAAATTCCTGCATTTAAACAGAAAATCAGATTTTTTATAGTCCTGTGAAATAAGAATAAAAATTATTATTTACAGATAATTTAAAGATATATTTTAAGACCAATTAAATACAACTTAAAAGAAAAGCAATTCTTAATTGCAAATTTGTGCCACTTATAAATTAAAAACCTTGATAAAGATTAAATACTATAGCAATTCCATTCCACTATAAATTACGTTTTTAAAAGCACATAATTTCCCATCTGGCGGTCCATTAAATCAATTTTTCTCCGCTGCTCCATCGGAAAATAAAAATTGCGTCTTCTCTCTTCAACAATTTCCGCAGTGTTTCTTAGCGAAACGATGCTGCCTGCACTGAGGCACAAAAAACACTCTGCGCATTTCCTTTCATATACTTGTAGTTATTAATCATATTTAATTTGATAAATAGAATGGATGCGGATAAATAGGTGTATTATTAGTTCGAGTTAATGAAACAGAGAGATGGAGAGAGATAGACGGAGCGATAGTACAGTAAGGGAAATTAATGATCCTGGTGCAAGGATATTATGTGCGCGTGGACGCGTGAAATAAGCTCGACAGGATATCTGTCTGTCATGTTATGTTGGCTCTATTTCTGTATTTCTTTGTGTCGCTCATAAATATCTATCTATAGGTGAAGAAGGGACGGAAGGCATTTAATATTTTCCATCCATCCATCCAGCCATCCATTCTTTAAGATGCATATTATGTAAAAAAGATGAATGTAGTATTATTATATACACATAAAGTAGAAATGTATAGTCTTTTGGTTGTCGTCCTTATTTATGCAAAGAGGAGGCGGCGGCGGCGAAGAAAAGATAAATTTCGTTATGTCTGTGCTGCTGCTGCTGGATTTCGGAAGCGTAAATGTCAAACAAACGAATTTTCCTCACGACGACAAGAATTAATTACTTTGGTTTTGCGATGCGTTCATTATGCTTTGACATTTATTTACTTTTTTGTTCCGCACCGACGTATATACATATTATTCTTATATGCTGTGTATTTAATTTAGAAATTTACGTTTTCCCCAAAAAATAAAAAAACAACCGTGAATTACCGCTGGCAAATATGAAAATATTCATATTTAAAAAAAAATATATATTAAAAAAACAAAGTGCTTGCGGAAATTCCAAAATAATTGTTTACCGTTAACCTAAATA
This sequence comes from Holobus sp. GC000080, assembly GCA_030556065.1. NCBI lineage: Eukaryota > Metazoa > Arthropoda > Insecta > Coleoptera > Staphylinidae > Holobus > Holobus sp. GC000080. The sequence goes on along the minus strand of JASKGO010006872.1, from coordinate 4,426 downwards.
AAGTAGCAAAATACATACATAAGCAACAAAAATAAATTAACTCATATACGTATAATTATAGCATCGAAGAAAGATATGCTCTCTCGTTACCGCTTATTATTATTTGCACAGGTGCTGTTGCAGATTTTAATTAATTAGCGCGCTAAAATTGGGATCGTCAAATAATTGCGCAAATATTGGGCATAAACAAATTCGCTTTGCTGGCATACTGGCGAAATAATTGAGCGTGTGATTGACAGATGAATTGGCTGAAACGTATTTCGTCAATAATAACGCGTGGGAGGTTGGAGGGTGGATTTCGTTTTGGCCGAATCCCGAATCCATAGAACGCATGTATCATCCCCCGAACACAGAACAATGAAGACAGCTATTATTTATGTGTGCGCGTCTCGATTCGATTCGTCGATAAAAAAAATATAAATGAAACCGAACAACGCTAATGTTTCTTCTGTATACTACGAGTAGAATAAAAACGGAAAATACAGCGAAGCGAAATCTGTCAAACGCAAGAAGATGGACTTTGGCTGCACATAATCTCCATCGTAAAGCGTATAAAAAAAGTGTTATGTTGCTTGAAAGTGGAAACAAAAGGCGAATTAGTAGCATTAGGAAATACTACTACATGCGGTCCGCATATTGGTTTTGTCTTATTGTAAATAATAAATTAAGGGTTTCACGGTACGTTTCGCCATGCAAAATGTATGACCGCTTTGCGCGAAATAAATACGCCATTTACTATGGGCGAAGAGCCTTCGCGAACGGCTTCTCTTGTTTCCCGGTTGAATTTTTTACGTTTTGCATTTGTTACGCAACTTACGATAAGGGTGGTTCCGGCGGTTTTTCTCCTCGTTTTCTACAAGGATCGCCTCTAATGTCTTTTTGCCTCTTGCCTCTTCTGCTTATTTACTGTTCCGGTCGGTGCACTTAAAAATTTTATCGATTTATTTGCGAAATCCGCAACTGAAATTATGTTGTCTCGTATACTTAATAATAACAATAATATTTCTTATTGTAATGGGACTTTCTAGAAAAGTAAATAAATCTCGTTATTTATGGTTTGGTTTAAAGTATAGGTAGTTTTGTTTGGTTGATCTTTCGCCAAATGAAATTCCTAATTTTCCGTTTAATTTGTTTGTTTTGCGCTTTCTCCAAATATGCAATTTATATATTTGCTTAAAGTGGGTATATTAATTCGGTAATACTTTAATGAGGTGAAATGTTAATGTTTGCTTGTTGTTGTTTACGAGAACTGGAAATGCTTTTGTGGCTGGCTAATCAAACTTATAACAACTTGGTGTCTATAAGTTTGATCAGCTAACCACAAAGGCATTTCCATGTCTTGCAATAATTAATTATTAAAATATAACTTCTACTTCCAAAATATTTAATAATAACTATAATAATGATTATATATTTTTTAATATAGTGTTATTTTCTACCCAAATAACAAACTTTCATGTTTTTTATGATGTCAAGGGTTATAATGTCTTAGAATTTAACCATTATATGACTCCAATTAAAAATTTAAATTTTAACATTGCAAAGTTTAAATTTTACATTGAATCATTTTAATTATTACAAGAAAATTAAAATAAATTTAACTGAAATTAATTCATGGATGAAAAATAAACTTTTGACAGTGTAAATTTTCAGGACCCACTGTAGCTCATTCGCCAATCAATTAAAATGATTGCTCCATTGAAATTTTAACATTTTTTGTATTTTATCTGAAATTAAATAATTAACAAAAAAAAACATACATAAAAAAAAACATAATCATGCAATTTGAACAGGCAATTTTCCACTTAAATATTTACATAACAGCCCCGGGCCGAAATGATTAACACGATAAAGTCGTCGCTTATAAATTGGCATTCGAATTAGATTGAATATCATCGACCACTTTGGCGCTGCAAATTAGTTCCGATGAAGTGGCAATGCTCCCTCTCGTTTCGTTTCACTTAAAACTAGACCAGGGTTTAGTTTGCGGCCCTCCGCTGCTAACTATTTTATTAACAGTAATTAATCCCAGTGGCAAACACCAAAAATGACCTACATTCACAGTCCCGACGCCCGATGTTTACCAAACTAACCCTTATGGCTGTTTTAATAATTAACCAATAGCGCAATTTTCGCTGCGAGTGCCAATAAAAAAGCGCGCCAGCTTAAAAAGAAAAAAATCGCCCAGGGGTAGTAGTACGTTATTATTAGTGGAACGGAACTTCAACAAGCAGATCGTAAAAGTCGTGTGTCTATAAAGACAACATGTTTGAAATATTTATAACGTCTTGGCTTTATTGTTATCCGCGGGAATCACGTATGGTGTACATGCGATGCGGCAAATGTAAAAGTTACCTGATGTACTGTATACTGCACGGCAAACTTTTACGGCCGCACTTGCGGAAGTAAAAAAATAATTGCAGCATTTGCGTATTAAGGGCGAGCCTTTGTCGGTTTCGGCTGAACAAATATTTTAGCCGGCAGCACAAGCAGCACCAGCACCGGCAGCTGAAAACTCTGAATCATCATTTTCCGCCCCCCATTTTTCACCGCAATCTGCCAGCTATGAAAAGACGGAAATTAGCGCGACATGTTTACTTTTCTTATCTTCAATCGTAACCTTTATCGCTAGTACTGAAGAGAAACCATTTTTGGATTGATGCAAAGACTGAATGAATTTCAAAGTTTTTTCTTTTTATTATTTATTTAAAATGCAAAGCAAAATTTGCTTTTCAGATGTTTTTTTTTTGTGCAATAAAGGTATTGGTATTAAAGTAAAATGTGCTTTTGTTTTTCGGAAAAAAAAAAAGGAAAATATTAAAAGTATTCCAGATATTACTCGCAGTATTGAAAAGCTATTGTTTGCATGCTTGTTTTATTACTATTTTTTGTCTGTGCTCGGCTTTACGTGTTTTTATTAATCCTTTTGGCCAATGGGAAATAATAACTAAATTAAAACCAAGCCATGTTTGCTGTTTGCTGGAATTTTTATTTTTTACTAGGGAGAGATGATGAAAGCTTCCGTATTGAAAATAAAAGGTTTTAAATAGGAATCCATTAAAAAGACTTTAATTAAACTTTACGAGCGGATTTTTTTACGGTTTTGTATCATTTGATCAAGTTAATTATTACATGGATTGACCACAGTGATTCCTATAAAGACGAAACGGTTTTTATTTTATTTTTGAATTTTTTAAATGTACCGTTTAGCCTATATCATTAATAAGTCTACAATAATTTAATTAATTTAATTGTTTTTTATATTTTGACTAACTTTTTGGTGGCAACCCTTTTATTTTTATGAATAATTACCAAGACAAATAAATAATTTAATTAATAAATTTCTAAAAAAAAAAATCAACAAATGAATTCAGATCACTAAATCTGAATCAGTAGTTTCTGTTGCAACAAAACAAATTAGAAATATTTTTTCGTCGACGATTGCCCAATATGTGTTACATGAAGTGTCTTAAAATGTCAACCAATAATTAAATATTTGCTTTTACCGAACGAACATACAGCAGCAATGATTTATGACTACAATCGGAAAATCTCGACGTAACGATGCAAAGCTACAAAGCGAAGCATTTACTTATTGGAGAAATTTACTTTCGCAGACGTATACAGACAAAAATACCATTTGTCTGTTGCAAGAGCATTAGTCGGAAGCGCTTTTTTAGTTCTTAGTGCTGCGCTGAAATATCAGCTAGTGGTAGATTTATGTGTCACTGAAAGGAGGATGACTAAATAAATAAAATGTTGTACTTTATCGTCGGTTGCAGGATTGCAGCAACCAGCATCCACTGTACATATACTGTCGAAATTCAGATCGCCCTTCCGTGTAAATATTTGCTTGTACATTTGCTTTTGAATTTTCGCGTCGGGTTGAAAAAAAAACACAGAGCCATGTAGGCTCTAAACATGTGGTAGGCATCAGATTGTACTTTGTGGCATGCATGGGATAAATCCTAAGATCTTTTTCAAACGCGTTTGTGTTCGTTTCCGCATCATTAATTTATTTGTGCGTGCGTGCAAAGTCGTTTGCCATTAGCTCGCAAAGGGTTTAACGATCCTTTTCATCGACATTTTTTTTATTTATGATTTTTTTTTATATTTCGGTTGTGTAAAATTATATCTAAAGAAAAAAAGTTGAACTAAAGTAATTGGAACAATGAAAATAATATAAAAAAAATCGAAGAGAAAATGTTGCTTACTATAACTCTCGCCTTTTTATATTTTTAAAAAATAAAAAAATGATTTTTTTTAGAATGTTATTTTTTAAGTTTACAATGAAAAAAGGTTATTCATTTATTTCCTTGTAACTTTGTCAACTTTTCAAATTTAGAAGCGATGTAAACTTGTGTTAGAATCGAAAACACCCTGTATTGAACATATGTGCGGTCGTATAAAGACTATAAGTTATAAA
>JASKGO010006866.1:0-11787 GCA_030556065.1 Holobus sp. GC000080 | reverse complement strand
TTTTTGACAGTTTCAAGGGCAGACTAGTGCCTTTATAGATATTCTAGAATTTAAGCTTCATAAGTTGCCTAGTTTGAAAATTAGCAGGGGGGGTACTACTTAAATGATCGCACTGTATATAAATATTTGCATTTAATGATTCCCTTTTTTTAATAAAAATTATGAATGAGTTTACAAAAAAAAGTATATAAAACAAATTTTATTTTTCGTCAAAACGAAAAAAAAAAATGATTTAACTATTTGTTACACAGTAAATCATGTAAATTCTAAAAGAAGTATGTTAAATTAACATTTAGATTCATTTTTTAATCCTATACGTAAAACAATTTATTTTTATAAGGGATACTTTAAAATTCCAAAAAGTTCTTTTAACAGATTTTATGAATATAAAAATACAGAATAAAAAAAATGTAATGAACTATAAAATTACGAAAAAAAACTTTAAAATCTCCAAAAACATTCATTTAACCCACGAAGAACAGTGGCAGTTGCCAATGTTTGCACTTTTTGTTAATCCCACTGTACACTTTACTAATCTTATTTTATTATGGCCACTTCTAAATAAGATTACATTAGGATTTTCCCTGCTGCATAATAAACGAAATGCTGGCAAACGTAAACAGTGTGGCACGTACCAGTAGTGGTTGTAAATCATCGATTTTCGGCTTATCCAGCTCCGCATTTAGAAAAACCAAAAGTCACAAAAAAGAACAATATATATATGTATGTATATGTATAGAAAATAAGAGCTAGAAGGAACAATATATATATGTATGTATATGTATAGAAAATAAGAGCTAGAAGAAAGCGAGAGCTAATTAAGAAATATCGAGCATGAGAAATTCGAGCGCATAGAGGCACACAGAGAGCGCTTTTTACGGCGTGAAACTTTCGAAAAAGTCCCCTTGAGACAGTGGGTAGGTAATTAATTATGAACGATAGAAACGAATAGATGCAGACAGGCAAAGGGACAAGACAGGATGCTGAATTGAATCGGTTTCGGTGGCGCGTAACAACTCACTTATGCACGCCTGTCGGTGGTTTGTCTTTTTATATATGCGCAAGAAGTCTACCTCAGTATTCGTGTTTTTGTCGTCGTGGTGAAGATAAAAATATGGCGAGCCCCGCTTATATTTGTATATAGTATCCTCTCATATATCTATACAGGGACCAAAAGTCTTAAAGACAAAGAAGCGAATGTAATTGGATAACTGACACGCAAATAAAACCCACACAACGCATTTTCGACCGTCTTTTGCTTTTTTTTTTGTTGTTGCTTATTTTCGTTATATGCGTTCCCTTTGGAAAATTTTAATTAGGCACTAATGGCAGTGTCTGCATGGACCAGAGCAGACGCTCTTACCTAATCTAAAGTTCCTTCAAGCAATTAATAATTTCAACGCAATTAAGCACTTAAAATTAAATCAAAACCGTTCGGTGCGTCTCGATATATTTTTTGATCGCATTACTTTTATTACTTGGGGGTGCTTTTTTATGCCGCACGTAGTTTTTTTTTTTGCTTTTTCCCCGCAACGAATGCACTCCAGTGGGGGAGTTTTTGAGCAAGTGAGAACATAATAAATTACGCTCGGGTTGTCATCTATAAGTAGTATAAGTATGGAAAGGATGAAAAGTGAAGAGCATGAATAATGAAAAATATTAAATTACAGAAAGTTTTGTTATTGTTTTCTTTTCTGTTTTTTTAGGTTTGCTATATAGCTACCAATCGGATGCGAACTACCACTACGTAGGAGGTTTATGGATTGACTTAAGATTAATTATTATGGGATTGTTAATAAATTATTAGATTGGTTGATTAAGGATATGCAAATTGAAAATGTAAATGGATGGATGTACTATAGTAGTGGGATGTTGAGGGCGAAAGTCGGAAAGCCCCAAAAAGGGAATTCCCTTACTCATTGCGATTGGATAATAAAAGCGGTTGGACGTCTCAGTTAATCAATTGAACGCAGTAAAAGTTTATAATATTTTTCTTTGGGATATACCCTGGCTGGAATTAATGTTGTCCGCAGTTGGATTTTCCCATAAATTAGTCTCTTTTTTTACTTTTAATTGGAACAAATATTTTTTTTTCAAAAAAGTTTTTTTTTAATTTATTAATTTGTATTTCTTGCTTTATGTTGAAATGAATACATTTTCAATATTAATTACTAGGATAATTTTAAATTTAAAAATGTTCAAAAATCGTGGAAATTACGAGAATTAAAAAAAATGAAAAAACAATTGCTTAATTGATTTGAAAACAAATTTTGGGCATCGTATTTTGTTTTTTGTTATTATGAAGTAAACATTCGATTTTTGATGTAAAAAAAGATCATATCTTCCAAATTTTTCAAGATTTAAAAACAATACATTTTGAACAGGAATTATAATAAATTAAAAATTTTAATCAGTATCTTTTAAAATAATACACAGATAAATTTAAAATTCAATTTGATAAAATATTGTAATTGTTTTGCCATTTGTTGTATTAAATCTGGCATTACTATTATTAACAAATAGAAAAATCATCCAATACAAAAAAAAAACAAACACACAAAATTAAAAAAAGAAACAAAGATGGCGTTATCAAATTTTTCGCATTGTGTTTCTATTTTTTGGTGTTATTAAGAAGTATTAAATTAATTTTTACGGTTAAAAAATATATCTAAACTTCTCTATTTTTCAATTGAAAACAAAAATAATTTCTCCCTTAGAATTGTTAGAAATTTAGTTTATCACTTGCATTTTTTCGATGTCCCTCCCCTAAGAACAACTAATTTGAAAAACTCATAATTTTATAATATTAATCACCAAAGAATAATTATTTATTTGTTTGTATAATACCGATATTACGTGTTATTATTATTTAAAATCATTAACTTCCAAAATATTATAGTATTATTTTATTTTTTATATCCCTTCATAAAAAATAAAAAATGCACAATATTAATTAAAATTGAAAAAAAAAATTAAAAACGAAAAAATGAAATAAATTTCCCACGGTTACATCGGAAGCTTACAAAGAGCAATTACATTACCGAAATATTGGCCGTAATAACAATAATTTGGTTAAAATCGCATCTGGTGCACAGACGCATCGTCGGTGATACCTTTTGGAAACCTTTGGGAACGATGGTCAGTCAGAGAAACGAGAGGTGCGAAAATATATCTGTCGATTAGTATGCAGGCGCACTGCTGACATATGTTTTTTCGGGGCTTTCCGTTCCCGAATAAACTGGATGGTATAATATTGATGCCATTACGTGATGTACAAATACGGACTTTACTCCTACCATAACAACATGGTAATCAGCAACAGCCCCGTAAGGTACGGGCCAAAGGATCCGCAGCACCATCATCAGGAAGAAGGAAAACGTGCGACATGTTGCAAACACCTTTGGACAATTCTGATTGAAAATTTATTACTTGCACCGTTTAATTGTCCACTACTACTTTCAGTTGTAAGTTGTATAGTTTTGATGGTCTGTTTGCCAGATGATTTCTTAGATGAAAGAAGCAATTTACTCTATTGTATAAACATATACCTTAACTATACTCATTCAGAAAGATGTTAATGATTGCGATGATTGATTTTTAATTAACTAATTTGAAGCATTTTACTAGTAGATGTTAAAAATCTGATGAAGTTTTTTCTTTAGGTAATTTATAATGTAATTATTATTGGTATTATTGAAAGATAAGCAATATTATAATTATAATTAATTTTGCATAAATATTTTAAATTTAAAGTAACTAACTGTTAAATAAAGAAAATGGACTTTTGTAATTTCATTCAAAAGGTTTTTGTTTTTTAGAAACTAGAACGACCAAATTAATTCATATTCATGACTTTAATAGATAATTCTAACCCTCCAAATAATTTAACCTAAGTCAACCTAACCTTAACCCTTTATAATTTTATTATAAATTAATTGAATCAATAGTTTTTATTTTATTATTTATATCCTCTCCAATTAAGACTTATCAAAATTTATTAAAACTTATTCCATACACAATTATGGATAAAATCGAATAATTAGATTAAATTACGTCAAAAATTATAAAATGAAAATAAAGGATTAAAATTTCGATACAAGAAAAAATATTTATTTTTTTAATTAAATAATTTTGTAAATGACTACAGTTAAAGTATTTGATTCAATTTTAAGAAAGTATGCCTAAAATGCAATAAAATAATTTAAAAAAAAACTCACTTTTTTATAACTGAAACCTAAAATTTGACAAAAAAGAAAGAAAAAAGAGAGTTCGCAAAGGATTCCACTGAGCATCATGAAGGACAACGATATAAAAGCGCATGCTCACCGTACTTAAACACCGCACATCCTCGTTCTGGGATTGGCCAAGATGATTTAGGTGTATCTTGAGCAGACTCATCTCCGACCCGACGAATAAAACTAACGAAACGAAGATGAAATAGAAGAGACTCGCACCAGAGCGTCTTGTACGAACATAGTATAACAGAACCAAACGTCAGGACCAAATATTTTTTAGTATCTACCATTATTATTGTATAGAAACAAGTGCAAAGCGAAAACACATTGTGCGTGTTACGTGCATTTACAACACGTGTCTATAATAGAAAACATGTACGAATCGATGAGTGATAGTGGCGAATCCACGGGAATGGTATCACCCACAAGCACAACAGTTGCCAGTTGTTACGAACAATACTCACCCACAAGACTGACCGATCTGACCCACGCCGGCAACGACTACATGACCATCCACAACCAGCAGCACCACGAGTTACTGGATTCCGATAAGTATATTCCGTTGCCCATCCAGAATTACCAGGAGTACCATCAGTATTACGATTACGGTGTGCGGTACTATAATGACTTACCGTACCATCAGCAAGCAAATCAGGATTACCCGGAGGAGTACGCCGATGAAGGGAACTGCAAGAAGTTTATCAAAGTGAAAGTGGATGACTTGCCATTCCATCAGCAGGCTAATCCCGATTACCCGGAGGACTACGTGGACGAAGAGTGCAAGAAGTTCATCAAAGTGGAAGTGGATGATGAGGTGGACAATAACAATGTGGAATCGCCACGGAAAAACGGTAAGAAGGGTTGCGAAGGTATCCTTAAGACGCGATCGCGGAAGCGCAAAAGTGAAGATTTCTCAAAGGAGGAGCGGACGAAGGTGAGTCGCAGGAAATCTCCGCAGAGTTTCGAAGAGATGCAAACGCATAGGATGATGGCCAACGTGCGTGAACGTCAGAGGACGCAGAATTTGAATGAGGCGTTTGCCAGTTTGAGGAAAAGCATTCCCACGTTGCCTTCGGATAAGTTGTCGAAGATTCAGACGCTGAAGTTGGCCGCCAGTTATATAGACTTTCTGTACCACATTCTGTCGAATTCGCCGTCGTCGTCGCCCGTCGCTCAGGATCAGGATGTGGTGGGTAACGTCTGTACGTACACGGCGCACGAAAAGCTCACGCGAGCTTTCAGCGTGTGGCGCATGGAGGGTGACTGGAATTCCACGTTATAATGTGCTCCATTCTTGTTGTTGATGATTTTTTTCGGTCATTCCATTGTTAATTGCGTAAGAAATCCACATTTCTTTTTTTATAAATTATGTACTTATTTGTACTGAAACCTTTTATATAACCGATTGTTTCGTTTCTCGAAGATTAGAAAATCGATTATGTTGTATATTAGGAATAGTTTTCTAAGGAACCTTTATACAGTGAATATTTATTTTATTTTGTTATCTTTAAAGATATTATTACTAATAAAATGAAAGTATTAAAAACTGCCATTGTTTTGCTTTTTATTTCACTAAGGTATTAGATGTAAAATAACTTTTCTATTTCAAAGAAAAGTTTTTTCCTTCCAGTAACAATAAATTCAGAAGTTTTTTAATTGAAAGTGTTTTAATTTCCAGATTATATCTAAATTTTTGTCAGTATTTATGGTATTTATAAAATTTCCTTGAATGTCAATCTTACAGGCGGCACAAAATTAAAAAAAAAAAACGTTCAAATTTGGACTACAGGGCATTAGCCAGGATTAACAAGGATATGGGATTTTAATTTTATTTGCAGCCCTCCGTTATTAATTTCATTTCCCTAAGAATGTCCCTAAGAATGTCGATTTCACAAAACTTAAAAATAATAAAATGAAGAAAATTTAAATTGACCATCAAAAAATATTAACAAATAATTTTATTGATCAATTTGAATTCCAATCATTTGATTTGTACTGATTTTGGAGCACTTGAATTTAATTCGTCTCTTATACTCGTAGCTTTTAAACCTATTTTTTAGTATTTCAATTTTGATGATTTTTTTTATTATTACAAATTTTTCAATCCTCGATCAATTTTTTTAACTCATAGCATATTGTAGTGCAAATTTTGAAAATACTTATTACCAAGGGATGCTTATTTAAAATCGCAACTACAAACAATTTACAAATTATTTATTATTTAGTAATAGAAGCTTAACTAAATAATGTTTTGAAAATTCCGTGTTAATCAAAATGCGAATATTTCGTGCAATTGAAACAAATAAAGAAGATAAACACAACGGTTTTTTTTAATTTGTTTATAAAATAACAAGTTTAAACTATTGATTTTTTAATTAACTTTTTCTAATTATGCACATTTTGCTTTAAATAAGTACTTATTGCAATTGTATGAATATTAAAAATACACCAGGACCACAAAGAAGTTTCGCGCAGGAACCAAAGAGGGCAAGAAAACGAAGAGCAAGCAAACGATGCGAGAAGACGATGCAACCGGAAACAGATTTATATTTCAGGTCATAAAGTAGAAGAGAAGCATGTAGAGGTAGCATTTAATGGTGGATGTTCTTCCCTTTTACCCTGCGCTTCGTCTTCTTCTCCACGCTCGTTGGTTTTCCGTTCTGTCGCTGTATACTTGGACGTGAAAGACATTATATGCCCTCTAGATCCAACCAAAGATCGGGACGTAGGTAGAAAGAAAGAAGAAAGAAAATATGGAGCATCGCCATATCCACTGCTTTCGTTTAATCTTTTTTTTTTCACTGTTTTTGTATTTCTACGACCGATCCCAAAATCAAAGGAAATATAAAATAAGCAAAAAAGAAAAAGAAAAATGACGGCGTCCGTTCGGTGACATTTTTATGGATGATGCATCCGAAATTTTTATGAAAATCTTAATATAAAAATAGATGCGTATAATAACGAGGAAATTTAACGCTGAACAAAACCGCTTTCTCACATCGCGAACGATCTGCTTCGAGTCGATTTATTTCGCGGCCGCAGCAAATGTCAAACAGTTTTTTTTGCGCTCTCTTCCAACGACTCGCGTAGCCTACATAGGCGCGGTTTCTCAGAAAAAACCCATTTAGCTGTGCAGAAAAATTCATTGATGCTATAATTAAAGCGTCTTATATAAAAAGGAAAACAAATATTGTGGAATCGAAGCGAGAAAATTTCAAATGTCTTTGTTAATGGTCATTGGACGCCGCACAAGCGAAACTAAATTGGCAAATTCTTCAGGATTTTTAACAGGACGACGAAAGTGTATAAAAATAATACAGTTTAAAACAAAAATAACTATTTTATCCCAACAGACAAACATAAATTTAAAAAAACTATCAACTAGCTGAATTTATGTTCAATTAATTAAAAAATAAAATAAAAGTAACATATAAAAAAGAAAGAAAACTTTACTAACAAACAATTCAATTTTAATTTAAAATAAAAGACAGATAAAAAAACTAAAAGGCAGAGAGACGTATGCAAACCATAAAGAATAAATAATTAAGCAAACTAAAAAAACAATCAATTACAAAAAATAATGAAAATATTAATTAAAAGAAAAAAGTTTCCCCCTAACTAGTAGTACTATACAGTTAGTTTAGATTTAGAAGATCTTCAGATTTATTATTGGTACAACTAATGAATTGTTCAGTTCAGACCTCCAACTTAGATTGAGACCCGCCGGCGACTCCCTTTTACTGTCTCCTCCAAAGACTCGTAATGCCTAACATCGCCTTCTTCATTCCTCATCAACTATCGCATACAAACACAAATCCACACACACACACACACACAAACACTCACACTTGTGCCATTCAAACATATTAGACGTAACCGTCACATAAACAAAGAGACGTACAACGTACACAAATGTTTTTAACAAGAAAACCACAATTTTGTCGTGAACAAAAAATAGAGTCCTCAATGATGACGAAGAATTTCAAACTAAAAATGCTAAAAAGCATAATGTGTCACTACATCACAATTAGTTAAAGCTTACTGTTAATATTTGGTTTTCAATTCGAGCAAATACTTTTCTCAATTTCCCAAAAAAAAAACTTTGTTTTAACATTTTTTTAAAGTGTTAATATTTGTTTGTAAATTCAGTAACTTTTTTAAGGAATAAATTTGAATTTAATGTTCTTTTAAATTTTGTTGCAAAGGATAAAAATTGCAAAATTGTTGAATATTCTTCAATTAAATTGGAAAAATTTAATTACTTTCAACTTCAAACTAATTATAGAAAAATATTTTTCACCAACTAAATTTTTATAAGTTTATCTAAGACGATTGCTGTAAAAAAAAATTAATTTCGAAAAAATAAACCATTAAACAAGACTATAGCCAAATATGGTTTGCATTAAAAAGAAAGCATAAATTAATTTTTTTCTCAAAACAGAAGTAATAAACTATGGAAATTCTTTATTATTTTTTTATTAAAATAAATAAAATCTATTTAAAAATGCTCATTGGAAACAATTAATAGTTCATTTCCTATGTAAAATAGTTTTCTTGAAATAAATTATCAAAAAAATGCGATGATTTTCAGTTATCCGGGATAAATAAGGAACCAGGAGACATATTCAGGTTTTACAAACGGAACTATGTTAAGCATGTATTCCTGCAAAACTATGCCCATTTAACCGAATATTTATCATTATTCTTAACAAAGAAAACTATGCAATGCAGCTCAAAATGGGACACCCTACATACTTACGAGTAAAATGCTGTAGAATCAAATTACCAGAAATCTTTATAAAAAATATCATAATTATTATCTTAATAAAAATTTGTTTTAATTTAATGCAAAGGGAAATATTTCAATTAGTGCTTTCACTTTTGTCCAAAATAATTTAAAAAATTACAAAATTTCGTCTATTGACATGCATTATTTTTCATTTAGAAATCATTAAGGGATATTTTAATTTTTAATTATTTTTTTATGGAACACTTTACTATTTTATAGAATTTTAAAAGAAACATAAAGAATAATAAAATTCATTTAAAAACAACATAACATTAATATATTTTAGAAATTGATCACCATGTATAATTAAAAACTTAGTCATAATCTTACTAGACCCAACTAATAGATCATCTATTATAAAAACAATACGGAGAAAAAGGAGTCATAAGTTTCATAATTATTTTTCAAACATACAGTGAATAAAAACATTTAAAGGTACAGTTTACAAAGTATTTTTTTATATAATAATTTTTTTATCTCAATTTCCAAATAAACATTAAATTTTTAACTCTTTCAACAAGCACCCCCAACGCCTCAACACATGATATATAAAGACATATTACGATAAACTTCATAATTAGAAGTAAACCGATCGGACTTATCACCAGATTTCGGTTTAACAAGTTTAAACTTTATTGAACTTTTTTAACGAAAACGAAAAAAACAAAACAAAAAAAGGAAAACTTGTTGAATATGGCTGTACAGCAAAACATAAAATTTTTAATTGCAGTTACGTTAATTTTAATGTGCATTAGTGAAATGGTAGCGCTTATTTACACACGGATATTAAATAACAGAGAGCAAAAGCAAGAGCAAGTTTAATATCTCCGGCTCCGGGGCCTCGGTCTCATCTTTTTCCTTTATGCATTTTAATGTTTCGGTTCTCACTAATGTGTACACTGTACACATTACATGTATAATGTGCATGTAAAAGTAAAGTCAGTTAGTTTGGCGGACATGCATGTAAACAAACACGTTTTTTTATTGATCCATAATGAACATGTACACAGTTACATACATATATTTACGTAAACAGATTTTTTTTTGGTCCAGCGGCACTAACAGCCGCAGCAGCATCAGCAGCAGGAGAAGAAGAAGAAGGATAATTTGTGTGCGTTGGTTAGTGGCTTCATAATGAAAAACCGTTTCATTTTCCTTGTTCATCAGTTTACATACAGCTCGCTATTTATTTGTCTTAGACGATTTGTAATTAATGCTGCCTAACGTTCCTTTATGGTTTATAATGAAAAGATTGTTAATTGTTGTATGGATAATGTTACATTTATTGGGATAATCTAAATTATAAACATTTGAGAAAATAATTTTCTTTTGCCGTTCGATGGTTGCTTTATATGTATAAAATTAAAAGAAATATATTTGTTTAATTTAATTTTATTATTTCAAATTATAGAAAATGTTAAATTTATTAATAAATGCTTTCTTTATTTAATTATTAATACATTAGTTTTAAATTGCTTGATTTATTTAAGTGATTAGCAAATTGTAGAATACTAATTTCAAAAACAAACATGTAAAAGAAATTACTTCTTTAATTTTCAATATTTATACAGTTTTCGATGTTTATTAGCATTATTATTATGTCTGATTTATATTTTTGAAATGGATTGTCCGTATAATTTAAAATAATTTAGATTTTTTTTTATTATACGACTGTTATACGACTGAGAATAAAAAAACCAAAATTTATTAAAATGTCGAAGTCAATCTCATTCGAACGCAGTAACGGACCACATAGTATAAAATAGAAATAATTAAGCAATAAACAGAGAAAAATTACTTTTAGCTGTATAATCCTTTAATTTACATTAATAAATTGCAAATATACTTCAGAATATATTAAAAATGAGGATTCTCAAAATAATTGATCCAAATGCAATTTATTAAAGCAAAAAATTATTTGTCTTTGGCAAAAAAACAAAGTAATTTATAAAAAAAAAAAAAAAATATTTTTAAAGAGTTATCTCGTCACAACTCTCGTACAATTTACTAATTTAAAAGAAAATTCATTAATTCAAACTTAGAAAGATTTAACTTCAGCTAATACATCAATTTTGGCAAAAGGTACCGGAAACAATTATATATTAAATGGAAGAACAGTGATTTTAAAAAGAAATCAAATTTCCACTTGATAATAGTAATGGACCACGTTGTATATTATTGGTTTTATAAATAAACAGAGAAATATTAATTTAAACTGCTTAATGTTTTAATTTAATTTAATAAATTACAAGTAAGCTTCACTTTATATTAAAGAAAGGATTGTGAAAATAATTGGGCCAAATGCAATTAAGTAAAATTAAAAATTATTTGTCTTTGGTAAATAAACAAAATAATTTAGTAAAAATAAAAATTTAATTTACATCAATTTTGGCAAAATGTACCCGAAAAACATACATATACCGGGTGGCCCAGGTTTTAGGGTCACCCCTGGCATTTTTTTGTTTACCATCCGATTTTAACAAAAATCGGTACGCTTATATAAGACGCTATTTCCGATTTATTGGCGTAAATTTCAATTTTGCGTCACTTCCGGTTTCACCGGAATTGACCCCAACTTTTGATTTTTAAATGGCAACCCCCACTTTTTTTCACTTTTTTGGATTCTAGGGACAATTATGAGTTCAAAAATATGCGTTTCGTTAATTTTAAATTTTTTAAGTGCTCAAAAATTCAATTTTTAAATTTCATCCTAGGTGGCCATGAATGGGTTTTAATTGTTCCCAGCCGCCCTAGACTATGTAT
>JASKGO010006861.1:0-18180 GCA_030556065.1 Holobus sp. GC000080 | reverse complement strand
GTCAGTCGAAAAAGTATGTATTCATGACAAATATAACCAATATAATCTTAGAATTGTAATATTAACATTTAAAAATTGAACCATTGCCCAACATGCTTTTCTTCCAAAACTAAAGCTGCAGCAGGGAAAATGGTGCTATATGCTGCACGACTAAATTTATAAAAAAAATTAGCAACTTTCTGAATTACATTTTACGTTTTCTTTGTAGAATAAATATTACAATAGCTCAATTATATGTTATACTTTCTGAAATGAAATTGACTATTCACAAATAAATTTGATCTTTTCTGAAATTCAACTTTCTTTCTTCAATTTCATATTACCTCTTCTGAAATTCAACTAACTATTCTCCAATGCATTTTGAATTTTCTGAAATACAGCTATCTAATCCCAATGTTATGCATTCTGAAATTCAACTTATTAATCCCATTTACATATTATCTTTTCTGAATTAAAACTTGAAAAGGTGTAGTTTTTTGGTGATAGGACCATTTTCTCAACCCTTATACGGGTAACTTCTAGAGTTTTAATGATAGAGATTCAGTTAAATGGACCAACATGGACAGAATTTTACGCCCCACTTATATAGTTCACAAAAATCAAATATACGATGTGTCCTGGTTCCCGAATTATCCAGAAAAAAACGATGAGTGGTTTTTATTCCAAGAAAATTGTTTTTCACAAGATAAATTTTAATAATTAATTCCAATTAAAACTATTTGCGATAAGAAAAAAGAAATATTTGTCCTAATAGATATTTTAAAATGTTATCTAAATAATTTATCAAATTTTCCATAGCTTGCAAAATGTTAAAAGTTTTTTAACCAGTGTAACCCTTAGAATTTGAAGTGATTGCTTGAAATTGTTCCTTGAAATATTTTGAAACTCTATAAGTTGTTAATTTAACATTTTAAACATAGCATTTGCTCTAAGGACCGAATTGCTTTAAATTATTTTAAAGATGGCAGCCATTTTTACTTTATTTTTCAATAACCAATAAATACCCCATTTTTCATAGCTAGCTTAATTTTTGAGAAAAAAATACTTATGTTTTTTTTTAATGATAACCACAGTATAATATCACAAGGATAACTATAATGTGTCAAATTTGTTTCCTTAATATAGCATCTGTAAATTCAAAATTTGATATAAATGTCAAAAATAGAAGGTAACCTTTTGTTAAACATGGTAATAAAACATTTATTTGCTTCAGTTTTTCTTTCTGATTATTACTGTTATTATGAAAAATTTCAAAACTAAAAATTCGCATATCAAAAAATGACATAATGTACTCGTAGATCATCAAGACATAAAATTATATCATTATAAATAAACAATATCGAATCAAACTATTGATTTTTTTTTCGCTGAGAAAAGCATGAAATTAAAAGCAATAAGTAAAAATTTATGATGCAATGCGGATATAAGTTGCCACTAGTCTGTGGTACATGCAATAATAATAACAAATGGAATTCGATCCCGACGACGACGACAATTCGAATACTTACCTTACCCAGAAATACATTCTCTTTTTATAATTTTCAAATACATAAGACGACAATACGTCGTGAAAATTATACCCACAATACATAGAATAATTATTGTCAATGTGTCGTTTACATTAATAGCACTTACATAAAGTGCCATTTAATTCTTACGGATTGGCAAGGAGCAGCTGGAAATCGTGGCGTTCGGGCGAGCGCTCAAGAAGTGTGCCGTTTCCATGGCAACTTTGCAGTGCAGTTACCTATGTAATAGCAATAAGTAAATACATAGGGCATATTGTCGAAAATCCGTCTCTGCTTTAATGATCTTCGACCGATTGTTACACATGGTCTCTTGATAATTCCCAAATTCCTTCGCAATTTTACCGACGCTACAATAATATTTCGGTGGCCTCAATAAAGAGGAGAATAAAACGCGCTGCGATTTTTTTGCAAATCAATTTAATGGCTCTTTTTATGAATTTGATGCGAGCGTAGGCGTAAAATGAAAATTGTGTCCGGTCGGTGATTAATGTGGGGCTGCGTGTATAGTGCTCCATTTTTGCCTTTCTACTTCTTCACGTTCGTAACGTTAGAAGGGGTATAAAAGAATGAAAGGGGAAAATAAATCCTGTCTGTGATGGTTAGGACTTAAGAGAAAGACTTTCAAATGATCCACTCGGAGATAATTTAATACAGCACCCTTGCCCCATTTACTTGCAGTTGGGTTTTCCTTCAAGACGCTGCTCTTTTTACGAGTATCAAAAGTATTATAATTGCTGTTCTTTTATTTTGTTTTATTTATTTTTAGTTTTTTTCATTTATTACTGTTGGCAATGCGAAATGTTTCAAATTTCGCGCTCAATTTTCATTCAACGGTTGTTTTAGTATGGCGCGAAATTTGAAATTTCAAAATATTTCTGTTTAGAATTTTCTTAACCCGTATAGGGTAACTTTTACAGTTCTTAAGGTAGAGATTTGCTTAAATGGACAATAATGGACCGAATTTTAAGTTTTACTTATATTTATTTACGAAAATCGAATTTGTCTCCTGGTTCCCGAATTATCCCCAAAGCACTGAAAATCGTCGATTCTTTCGATAATTGAATGAAAACTATTTGACATAGAAAAATCTTAACAATTATTCTTAATAGATATATTTAAATACTACGTAAATAATTTACAATAAAAATCCATGGGATTTGAGTTTTGAGTTAAAAAATAATCTTTTTTTTTTAATGGAATCCATAGTTGGCTATGGACTTTTCAAACAGCTTATTTTTTTCTAATTACAACGATGTAACAATTTATATGATTGTCATTTATTATTACTATAAAAATTGAAAAAAACTTATTTTTTAAGGAAAATAATTAAAAGGCTTTGAATTTTTAAAATAAATTATTACAAATAAGAGTCAGCAAAATAAATAAAAAATAATATTTTGAAGATTGACCTGGTTCTAAGAATTTAAAATAAAATATTCATAAAATGTATTTATTTATTTAATGGATGCATTGTTTAACGACATTTTCAATTGAGTCCCTATTTCCTACCGTACACTAATTAGTTCAATTGTTATTAATTAATTACGGATGGCCCTATATTGGGTAATATACCATCAGTAAATCGGGGGTATAAACAATATTTAATTACTCAAAAACTATTAGACCTTTCTTAATGATTTTATCACCAAATTAAAGCCAATAAAATTTCCTTTAAAACAAATATATTATTTAAATAATTATCTGATAATATACCGGGTATCAAAGATCTAACATTAATAAATTAATTATATAAAAAAATTTTTTTTGCATTATTCAAATTGCTAATTTAATGACTTTTAAAATGATTTAACTTTAACAACAATTTCCAAAGTTTAACATAGCAAATATTATCTCGTAAATATCAGAAAATTTGAAATTTTACGCGGCAATAGGAAATTAAGTTTAAAAACTTACAATTCTTCATCATATTTTATCCTATTCAAATTTCATTCTACTTATTTAGTAACTTCAATTCTGGGAATACCAGAAGAAAACAACCTAACTTTTAATTCGTAGTTTTGTTCCTCTTAATAAATAAATTATATTATGCAGAAAGAAGTTTTTTCGTTCAGTATTCTTGGGGGAAAATCGGTACCTCGAAAGAAAAATCAAATTATTCTCAGTTTTAAAAATAATTTATTTGTTCTTTTTGCAAAATAATCAGGAAACATGTGAGCAGATATTTTAATAATGGTTTATTATATAAATTTCACAGTTCATTCGGAAAAAAATCTCAATAAATATTTTTTTTAAGCATAATGACTTCAATTTTCCAAATAGAACTATCAATTTTTGTTTTTCATAGGTTTTCAAAATTACAACGCCCTGCACAATATTTGATGAACGGCATTTTAATTTTCACAAAAGGAATATTTTTCGATTTGTGAAGCTGAAAGTCAATTAAATGTCTATAAAAATTAAGAATTTCTTTAATCTACATATTTTCATTTGCAAAACTCATCGATCTTTTAAATTAATAAGTGATTAATTTTAAAACAAGGGCTAAAAATGGAAACGGGAAAATTGTTGAACGAGATATTTAAAAATAGAATCTAATTACTCCGTAATGTCGTTGGCTTCACTGATTTTTTAAAATTGTTTTTAAATTTCTGCTTTCATGAAAACCATAACTGGCTACTTTGCTAAAGAATTATTACATGTTTTTTTATATAATTTAATTCTTTAAAATGGTCATCCTTTTATAAATTTCCAAAATTTAGAAATGAATGAAATTTCCTGAAGAATTAAAAAAAGTAAGATAATTTACTACGAGAAAAAAGAAATGAAACAAAAAGTGGCTAGGATATGTAGGGAAAAGTGTTAACGAAATAAAGCCTCGCATATGAAGCGGAGACTAATTGGTTGCGTAATTGAAGGAAAAGCGGAGGAAATTAACATTACCCTTGTTCTTCTCCCTTGGGACGCTATAATAGATCCCCAGGCAGACGAAGTCGAAAAGCGAAAGCAAAAGCTGCTGTGATCATCGAGATAGTCAATCAAACTTACTATGTATTCCGTCTCCAGAGCTAATTACATGCAGCACAGCAGCTCAGCATGTATTCAACAAGTTTCATTTAACAAAATTATCCTCTCGTCGTCTTTCATCCTCTTTGGTGAAACGAATGAATCTGGATGGATGGATAAATGGATGGACGAAGCGAGAGTGACGAGAACAATGCGTTTCACATGCAGATTGTCAAGTGTGACTGATTGGTCCTACTTAACTACCCTTATATTTTCCATCATCACAACGGTCAATTTCTATTTTTGATTATAATTACTATTTATTATATTAATTTATTCACTCGATTCACTCAAATGGAATTCAATTGTTTTATTTTAACTATTTTTCATTATGTGGACAAAAACGAAAATGTTTTTTAATTTGGTTGCAGAAGTGATAAATGACGCTGTGTTCGACGAAGAGCACGACGAGATGGTGGTGGTGAAAGATATCGAAATGTTCAGCATGTGCGAGCACCACTTGGTACCCTTTTACGGCAAAGTGTCGATCGGTTATCTGCCCTCGGGAAAGGTCCTGGGTCTTAGCAAATTAGCACGCATAGTGGAAATCTATTCGAGGCGATTGCAAGTGCAGGAAAGGCTCACCAAACAGATTGCCATTGCCGTTACGAAAGCCGTCCAACCCACGGGGGTTGCAGTTGTCATCGAAGGAGTGTAAGTGTTCTTTTCTTTTATCGTTATTTATTCTTTTTTTTCATTTTTCCTTTTTTTTAAAAGTACATTTTACTTTTTAAAAAACACTGCAATATTCTTATTTTTTATCATTTTTTTGTTCATTTTGATGTTTCTAAAGGATTCATTTGTCATAACAATATTTATCTATGCCATAGATAGAGTAAATGATATAAACAAATCATTTGTTATTAGCTGATAACATTAATTTGATTATATCGTATTTATCGTTTGGTGAAATAAAAATTCTTTTTTTTTATATACTAATAATTTTCTTTAAATAATATTGATTTTTGGATGGTGTTAGCTGATTTAACAGTTTTTACTATAAAAAAGTTATTTTTTATAAATACTGTTTAAATATCTGTTGAGAAATCTCTATTTTCTTAAAATTTGTTTTGACTTGTAACTAATTAATTACTACTTGAAATTTTTTAAATATATATTATTATTATTATTATTAATTGTTTCAAACTAACTAACTTTTAATAAAAGAAAATAAACTTTCATTTCCGATTTATATAAAAAGTATAAAATAATCTTTAAAATTATTAATTTAATACTGTTTTATTTATTCTTATTTTTTACATTTTGCCAGAAACTAAATAATTGTTTTCCTTATAATTTTAGAGAAATAATAATTTTCTGA
Organism: Holobus sp. GC000080; assembly: GCA_030556065.1. NCBI lineage: Eukaryota > Metazoa > Arthropoda > Insecta > Coleoptera > Staphylinidae > Holobus > Holobus sp. GC000080. The sequence continues at coordinate 12,306 of JASKGO010006861.1, read as the reverse complement.
AAAACTGAAATCTAATTTTAGAAAGATACTAAATTTTAAATATATTATACAGAGCGTTCTTCTTTTATCAAAAGAAGATAAAATTTCGCATTAATCCATAATTATAAAAAAAAAGGAAGTTGCAAAGTTAATTTGAGTTTTTATGTAATTTATTTCAAATGTTGAATCCTACAATTATAAATTAACTAAAATTATTATTGAAATTACTCGAAAATTCCATGAACTGTTGGCAACCGTTATTGTGATTAAATATGTTTTTATTTTATTTCTAAAATGTGATTTTAACTTATAATTTAAATTAAATATATTAAGAACAAAATTCATTTCTTTGGCAAATAATTTATTTTTTGTTTATTACTTTTCTTAGCTTTCATTGTTAAAATGCTTATAAATCTTATAATTTTCTAAAACCATGAAAAATATTATAGGAGAAAATTGACTATTGCATAAATGTAGAAATGCCAATTTCGATTAAATTTTTAATCCATTTTTACTTTAAAATATAAATATAAGGTCAAAAAAATCACAGAGAATTCTCAAATTTATTAGAAAATCAATTATAGTACTTATAAAAATTGCCGATTAAATTTATTCTAATTAAATTAACTATTTACTAAATAGAAATGTCATATTTATTTAAAAAAAAATCTTTTTATTTTTGCGATTTTACACCTGAAATGTAAGTTTTCATAGTTGTCGTTGTTAACATGGCAATTAATGTGCAGAAAGTCATGAAATTTTAATTAAAATATTTGCCTATTGTAAAGGAAAAAGTACTCATTATTCTACACTAATTATTGCTTGTAATTATGCTAAAAACAATTTGAAGCTAATCAAAGCAAATTCTAAAAAGTATGCATTTTGTTCAATTATTCAAATTTAACGATTATTATAACCATAAAGTTAAAAACCGGCATTTTTTAATTAATTTTTTTAAATAAATCAATTCCTAATTAATTGTTAATCAATATAACCTTTTTTTAATTACTTCATTACATTTATATATTGGCCTTTTCGTGGAATTCATTTTAATTTATTAATTGATCCCTTTTAATTTTCTCTCAATTATCATCTTTTAATTAAGTATATTTAATGTATTAATTAGTCATAAATTGAAAGCTATTTCAATTTGTAACTGTTTAATTGCAAGAAAAGAGAAACAAATCATGCGAAACTTCAAAATTTGTTTATTAAATGAACCAAAAACTTCATCATTTTTAAATTTATTTTCTATACAATGCTTTTTTTGTATTAATTTTAAATTTTTAAACTGAAAATTAATGTTGTTTCACCATAGGATTATGGGAAAATTGAAAATAAATAACTAAAAAATGAAAATTGGAATATTTAAAACCCCTGGACCGGAATTTGACATTCTTAAATCGAAATCAACAATTTTTCCAAATTAAATTCCTTAAAAAGAACCTCAAATAAAGTGATAAATGCTATAAAAATGAAAATCCGCTAATCAGTAATTAACGAAAACTAATGATTTTGCAGGCACATGTGCATGGTAATGCGAGGCGTGCAGAAAATCAACAGCAAAACGGTGACGTCGACGATGCTGGGCGTCTTTCGCGATGACCCCAAGACCAGAGAGGAGTTTCTCAATCTCGTCCATTCCAAGTAATTGCATTATTCTATGCCGGGTATTAGTTAAGTTTCTTATTAGTTATTATTATACAAATTGATAAGTTGTACGACAATAATAATTATTATTATAATTTTAGCTTTGTCTTCATGCACATTGTGTTATAGTAACGATAACAATAATAATTTATCTTTTAATTATTTTTTAAGTATTCATAAGTATGTTAGTACGGACGAATGTCTTCGTTGTCGCGACATTCGGCATTCGACAACACCAATTTCGAATTTCGAATTTTAAATCTGAAAGAAAAACTGGGCACAATTTTACTTACTTACGCGGTCACCTTAATGATCACCTAATCGTTTCGTTAATGAAGCATTTAATAATATGCTCCAGTAATGAAATTCTAGAAACAATCAATCATGCAAAATGGCGTTGCGGACCATCGATATACATGTTTAACTTGTAATTAATTGTATTGCTAATAAGATTAGTGTAAATTAATTAATATGTATAATATGCTCCTGTTTATAAGAAAAATGACACGTTATGAATGAATATAAATATTTTATTTTACTATATTAATATTTATAAAGAAGTGTGTATTATAATAAATTATAATCTATTGTTAATTTATTGCATATTTTAACTATGTTGTAAACATTATTAATATTTAAGCTACTCTGATGGAAAAACATGAAATTTATCATTTATTATTTGTTCCAGTTTTTTTTTTTTCGAATAATTATATTGTTATTATACAACAACAACACCGGACACTTTGCTTTCATGATTTGTTTTTTGCTTCTACTGCACTGTGATAATGTTTGTTTTCAAAACATAATGTATAAATAATTTTATTCGCGTATTGATTGAAACATTGAAACGATGTTCGATGATCGAAAAATTAGAGAATTCTTTATTATTTTGACATTTTTGCAAAGGTTCCGGTTAGTTTTTCCAGTAGTTTTAATGTTAACTTAAAAAAAGCCATTATTTATTTTTTTGAAACCAAACAACTAACAAAGTAGAAACGGGTTTGAAACCCAACTTAAAAAAAACACATATGACATCTAGTGGCAAAATAGCAAAGTCAAGACTAAAGACTTATTTTAGGTTATGAACAAGTTTGTTTCTCTTGCGTTTTCAACTTTTTAACGATTTTTACAACAATTTGTGCTTTAAAACTAAACAATGTCTGTAATTAATCAAAAAGAGTATCTTAAAAAGTACCTCTCCAGTGATCCAAGCAAAGAAAAGAAGAAAAAACGCAAAAAGAAATTAAAGGGAATAATCCAAAATAGGTTGCTTCTTACATAAAATTGTTTTATTTATATTTAATAATATTGTTACTAATTATTTCTAGGGTGAAAATCATAGATGATGATGTGGATGTAATGCAAACCTTTACAGAAGCTGTCAAGGAAGATTTAGCAGAAGATGAAAATGCTCCACAAATTGTTGGCATTTATGATGAGCGACCAGTGGATTTAAGGAAAGAGGATTTCCATGATAGTTCCGTATGGGAAGTCGTTGATATTACTAATGATAAAGATGGAAATCCTTCTAATAGAGCAATAAGGCCCATTAAAAGTGAGCCTGACAGCCCTACAAACAGTTATTCCCCAAGTCCTCAAGGAAGAATTCATGAAAAAGACTATAGTCCTCCTAGACGACAAAGAAGGTCCGATAGTAATGATCTTAGTCCTCCTAGAAGAAGAAAAGGAAATATTGATAATGATTTAAGTCCTCCTAGAAGGAAGAAGGATGATGATTCAAGTCCTCCCAGAAGAAGAAAATATGAAAATTCAAGTCCCCCAAGAAAAAAAAGGAATGAAGATTTAAGCCCTAGGAGAAGAAGGGATGAAGATTCGAGTCCTCCGAGAAAAAGAAGGGATGAAGAATCAAGTCCTCCTAGAAAAAGAAGGGATAAAGATACGAGTCCTCCCAGAAGGAGAAGGAATGAAGATTTAAGTCCACCTAGAAGAAGAAGAAACGAAGAACCAGGTCCTAGAAGAAGGGATGAAGATTTGAGCCCTCCTAGAAAAAGAAAAAATGAAGATTTAAGTCCTCCCAGAAGAAGAAGGAATGAAGACTTAAGTCCTCCTAGAAGAAAAAGAAATGAAGATTTAAGTCCCAGAAGAAAGAATGATGATTCAAGTCCTCCAAGAAGAAGAAGGTCTAAATCTCCCCCAAAAAATTCTAAACGAGATGACTCAGATCGAAATCTCAAAAGCCGGAAATCCCGATGGGAAGCCGAAGAATCCAGTTCTTCGAAAATGGCCAAGACATTGGAAGGTAAAAGGGCAGGTCTACAAAACGCCAAAGATTTGGCCGAAGAGACTAAAGAGTTCAAACGGAAAGAAGACGAAACTTTTGCCAGAATGTCTGAACAAGTATCCGGTGCAAATGCCAGAACTATCGTCAGAGATCGAAAGACAGGAAAAATTCGCAATTTGGAAGAGGAAGCGCACGCCAAAGAGGAACAACAGAGGAAGCAAAATGAAATCAAAGAAAAATACGATCGCTGGGGTAAAGGGCTTAAACAAGTGGCGGATCGGGAGGAAAAATTGGAAGCTGATCTGCACGAGATGAGCAAACCTTTGGCTCGGTACGCCGATGACGAAGATTTGGAAAATCATTTGAAGAACATGGAACGAACTGGAGATCCCATGCTGAATTACATCAGACAGAAGAAACATAAGGAACGGGTTGAAACTGGCAAGCCAAGTAAGAGGGAAATTAGTAAATTTTCTTATTTTATTTATTTACTGTTTTTTGTGTACTCAACTAAAATTTGACTTTTGCTGCCTTATTTTCATCCTCTAAATATTAAAAACATATTTTTTGCAGTAAAACCACAATACAACGGAGAATTTATGCCGAATCGCTATGGAATTCCGCCAGGACATCGTTGGGACGGAGTGGACAGGTCAAACGGTTATGAAAAGCGATGGATTGATTCAATTAATGAGAGAACTGCTATGCAAAACGAAGCATACAAATGGAATTCTGAAGACATGTAAACTATCTTTTATATAAATTTTAAGACTAATTTCACTAATTTAGATAAATAAATATAATTAAATTACCAAGGTTGATTGAAATTCATTAAAAATGTGTAAGTGTTGTACAAAAAAAATCAATAAATTTTGAAAATTTTGAAGTTTATTCATTTTGAAACAAAAACTAAGCGCAGGCGCACCATGCGCAATATTTTACGCCTAGATTGGGAACCCTGCTTTAATAATATCTCAGCTTTATATCTAAATTTTTCCATTTATTTGCAAAGATTTAACAAGATTCTTTCGAAAAACATTACTCAACGAATAATTTCTACTTTTATGAGAAGAAATTGTGTCAGCGGATGTTATCGGAAACGCAAGCGACCATTTTGTTTTGACGCACCATAGCAGTGACGCGTCATTCATTTCTCTTTAGCTTGGCAGCATTTGTTGGTCAGCCCTGTTTTATAATCTCGATTCCCTAAATCTCGCAAGTCGAATTCAAAAAGGTAAAATTGCGGCCCCATAGCTTTGCCTCTCATTTCTAACTATTAATTACTTATTCTAAAACCGCTGATACCTAATTAATTAACCTATTTGGGTGGGCTGCACATGGTATAGTGGCCACATTCACTTTTTTATTTCAAATTGGTCAGTTTTGTTGGTAGCTCTTACATTTTTAATGAATTTAAAAGTTTTCAAATGTTTTTAAATTTCATGAAATAACGGAATAACTAGTTTTTTTTTTAATTTTTAGCCACAACATGGAAGTGGACGAACCTGAAGCTCCTGATGGAAGCAAGATATGTGTGATTTGCAGTAAACCCATTGAAAATCCTGAAGATGATGCTGTTTCTATTTTTAATAAAGGGGTAAGATTATTTACTATTGTTTTTACAGAGTAGTTTTTGTAATGTGGTTATTGTGTAGTCTCAAACATGCTCAGATCGTCCGTTGAATTTCATCATGTCGCAAGTATTGGCACAGAATATTGAAAAAAGCAATGTACATTCTGATCTTATGTGCAAAGTATGCTTCAAAACTTTTGATGAAGTTGATGAGCTGGAGAGGAAACTGCAGCAGCAAAAGATTCAACTGATGAATAAGTATCGGAAGTCTCTAAAGTTGGCTTCTGCTCAAGGGGATTCTGGTGCTGATGATGCCGATCAAACTATGAAAATTATTACAATTAAGCCAGATGTTGCAGTGGAAGAAGAAGAGGAAACTTCGGAAAAGGTATAATTTTATCTTCTTTTGTTCGCCGTAACTTTAAGATTAAGATTTATTTTCAAACAAACAAAATATATAATAAAAATCTTTTTATTTCTTAATGAGGATTTAAAAAAATAGTTAATTTTTAAGAAAATATTTGGAAAATTGCAGCAAGAGACTCTGGAACTCAACGTAAAATCATTAGACACACTCGAAGATATCGAAAATCAATTGGTGAAGATGCACGGAGAGGAGTCCACCGAAGAGGAAGCCAAAGAAGACGAGACGCACTTCGAAATTGTCAATTCAACTGAACCATTGGACATACAATTAGAAGTGGCTGAAATATTAAACGCGCCGAAATCCAAAAAAGAAGTGAACAAAATCAAATTAGAGGCTACTAGTAATTCCAAAGAAGAAACTAACGAAATTGAAGAGGACTTGAAACCTTCTAGCGAAGCTGAAGACGAAGATGCCGATCAAATGGTTATTCGAAATGGTAACACTTACACGTGCCTTTTATGCGAAGGCGACGAAACCGTTTGCGGCCTGAAGCGTGACATAGGGCTGCACATTAAACTGGCTCATCAGCGGAATATTTACTTTTGCGATCTGTGCGGCAACGATTTCGGCGAAAAGGCAAAGTTGCAAGCGCATATGAGGTCCCACGAACCGGGAGACGAAGGGGAATTCCAGTGTGAGACGTGCAATAGGATTTACAATAGTTTTCGCCTCTTTCAAGTGCACAAACGCACGCACTGCAAATTGAATAAAGTGTGGAAGTGTTCCTATTGCGACAAATCTTATAGGTTTGTAATTTTTCAGTTTAATTTTTTAATTTTTGTTCTTTTATTTTAATTTTTTGTATTTGTTGTTTGTAGTTCAAGCAAATTATTAGAAGAACATGAAAATATGCATAGTGGTAACAGGCCATATACATGCAAAGTGTGTAATAAATCTTTTGCATCGAAGTATACTTCGAAAGCGCATGAGAGGATCCACGAGTATCGTCCGAGAAATTATCAGTGTAAGGATTGTGATAAAACATTTATGACTGCGAAGAATTTGGCGCAACACGAGAAGCTTCATAGTGGAATCAAGGAATACGTTTGTCAGTTGTGCAGTAAGTAGCAGTGTTTTGTTTTTTAACTTCTTTTTACAATTTTCTCGTTTTTCTTAAATGAAATTCAGTTTCTGAAATACCAGGTGGCTATTTTTTAAATTGTCAATTGCGGATATCCTGTACCCGGTATTGCATTTTCAGTCTGACCATAGGGAATTTCAAAAGGAAAATTAAACTTTGTTTTTTTCTGTTCCCCAATACAATTTTTTTAAATGATAAAGTAGCCAAGTGGTTGCATTCAATGAGGAATATCTTTTAACCTTTTTTTTTTTTGAACTTCGAATCATTTCTCGTTTTTATGCAACAGCCTTTTGAAATACGCAAATTTTGAATTTCGCGACTTCGTTTGTCTACCCCGCCAATGGCAGCATAACAAAATATTGTGAATGTTTATTATAGCTATCATATTGATTTTTAATAAAATGTGGATAATTTAATATTGTTGACCGTCAACCTCTTACACGTAGATCTTTATGTACATTATTTATTTATTCATAAGGTTTTTATTATCACCATTAATAACTTATTCCGATTTTATTAAAAATTATTATCACTATAAAAAAAACAGTATCCGCAATATTTAGCTGGTCTACTGTTAAGGGTTGTCAAATATCTGTTATTATTTACCATAGTTACCAGAGAGCGCGAAATTCGAAATTTACATTTTTTAAAGGGCTGCTGCATAAAAACAAAAAATGGAACGAGTTTCAAAAAAATGTTAACTGATAGTCTTCATTGAGTATTACCACTTAAGTATTCAAACTTTAGAAAAAATTCTAGTGGGGAGCAGGAAAAAAAGTTTATTTTTCCATGTAATTCCGTTTGGTCACCCGGAAAAACGAAAAACAAAATACTAAATTTGGATTTGAATTTTCTATATAGATAAACGTTTCGCGTCTTCGAGCAACTTGGAAGTGCACTCGGTGGTGCACACAGGCTACAGACCGTACATTTGCGGCTTGTGCGGCAAAGCGTTCGCTCGCAAAGCGGAAATCAGGGATCACGAACGGACGCACACAGGAGAACGGCCCTATCAGTGCGACCTGTGCGGCTCCACGTTCTCGCAACGTTCGAACTTGCAGTCGCACAAACGGGCCACCCACTACGACGACAAGCGATACAAGTGCACCAAGTGCGACAAGGCCTTCAAGCGAAGACGCCTGTTGGACTATCACACCAAGTCGGCCCATACGGGCGAAAGGCCCTACAAGTGTACCGTGTGCAATGCCACCTTCGTCTACCCGGAACACTTCAAGAAGCACTCGCGCATCCACACCGGCGAGAAGCCCTTCAAGTGCGAAATCTGCGGAAAGGCTTTCAATAATCGCGACAATAGAAACGCGCATAGATTCGTGCATTCGGACAAGAAGCCCTACGAGTGTCTGGTGTGCGGTTCGGGATTCATGAGGAAACCGCTGCTTTATCAGCACATGCAAAGCGAGGGCCATCTGAACGATACGATTGTGGTGAATCAGCCGCGCTTATCGGAAGATCATGCCATTGTTATGTTCACATCGAACGGCGACGTGCAGTTGCTGCAACAGGGCGATGTGTCGCCTCTGGACACTATAAGGACTGACGAAGATGAAGCAGACGATACTAAAGTGTATTTGAATGAGCAGGTTGAGATTACCACTGCTAATAAGTCGACCAATGAGTTGATTTTAGGAGATAATGGCGAGGATTCTGGCGGTGATAGTATGGTCGAAGATGTAATGATTTTAATTTTGGGTTAAATATGATGCAAATTATTTAATTTTTGTGTTTTTTAGCAAAAACAAGCGATGGAAAACGATGGTGATGAGGAAGTGGAAATGGAGGAGGAAACGATTTTGGCGAATGTGGAAGATCTGCAGGGGATTTTAACGCCAGAAGCGATCGCCGAAGGGCACACGCAAATAATTCAAACCAAGGATGGACCCATCAGACTATTAGCTGTTAAAATATCCAACGATAAAGGCGAGGAAGAAGAAACTTGGATAAAAATTTTACCGGATCCCGAGTAATTGTTTTTAGCTTTCTTTTTTAACTTGAGGGTAATTTTTTATTTTTGGTTTATTCGTAATTTATTAAATATTTTGCAATTTGCTAAATTACGATTTCTATTATTATCTTGTTTATTGATGTTTTTAAACTAATTTTCTGACTATTTAGATTAATTTATGTTAATTAGATTAATAAAACTGTAAATAGGTAGGAATTTTTCATTTATTTAAAATATGTATGAGTTTAGTAATTAGGAAATTGCTTGGTTTAATATTATATAATAATATTAATTAAAACATTTTTATCTCTATATCTTTTTGCAAGTCTTTACTTTGAAAATCCACTGTTAAAAAATTAAAACAAAATGGCTCAAAAATTAAATCAAATTAGAACGAATAAGAGAAAGTATTGAGGATAATTCGTGATCGTTCCATTTTTAAGTCAATTTATTTCACTTGCTACTCAGTTATGAAATTAAAATAACCTGACTTGAAGTATCGGCTATTTTCAAGTCATTACTTAGATAGGGAAATACGTGTGAAAAAAAGTACATGTAAAATTCCTATGTATAGTCTCATTTGGCACACACGGTATATTCAAATAGCTCAACATAACCTAAAAATAAAAATGTTGACCACTGACCTCAGCTGAGAAAAAAAATCAGAAGTTATCTAAAATTCAAAAACATTATGTCGTAATTTCTTGGACAAGTTGCCAATTAATTAATCACACATTGCCACACTAAAAAATGGAAACCTGCCATTGTGCGGATCAATTGGGAGCGGTTTTGGATTTGGCCACTCCACAAAATGTAGCTTTAAGCGCATACTTCAAAAGGTTTGCCTTTTTTGTTTGTAATACCAAGTAATGTATTAAATTTGGATTTTTTTAGGAGCTTTGCTAATTACACTGTTAAAGTACGTATGCCTGTAATTCTAACTCAAATCATCGACACTCTAGTAAGAAGTAAAGAGGAAATCCTGCAAGAGTACGGAGTAGAAAGTATAGATGAATTAAAAGGCATCATTGGTAAAATATCAAAACTGAAATATGAGATACAAACAAACAAGCCAATAACGAAATTACAAAGCAAAGGTTTTGATACTGAAGAGTACAATTTGCACATGAAGAATGAAATTGATAAATCTCCTCAGTGTACTTATTACAGTACCACTTGGCTATTTGTTGAATGCTACATGTATAAAAGATTATCTGAAATATTTCTATTTACGTAAGTTATCTGTTATTCAAACAATAACATTTTTTATTAATTAATTTTTGGCAAACATTTTAGAAAAACATTAAGCAATTATGATTATTTTGCAAAGCAGAAACATGAAGCCTTTGAGAGTTCACTGGAGTTTATTGTTCCTTTGGCTATTAACTTGCTAAATTTTAACTCATCTGAGAGATCAATTCAGTCCAAGGAGGAGTTAAAGGATGATTTTTGTAAATTATTAAAGATCAATTTATGGGGCAATAAGTGTGATCTTTCATTGTCTTTGGGAAAACAATCTGCATCTGCTGATGGTCTTCTAGATAGATTGGATCAAATGGATAAATACATATTGTGTGATCAATCAGCTGAAGCCTTTGAGTGCGTCTGCAGGAGTACTATGTGCGAAATTATTGGTGAGTTTTGATTTTTTCTTATTTTCTTTTGTTTGTATTACATCGGTCCACTCGTTTTTTGTGCCTGGGTCCTGATTGAAAATTTTTAGTATGTTTTTTATGATTGAAATGATTTTAAGTCCGGCACTCTCATAGTGCTTTATTACTTTAACTACGTAAAACAGGACAAAGCAAACTTTGAAAGCTAACAAAAAATGGAATTTTATCGTCTTTGGACCCCAAAGTAACAGAATTCATACATTAAATCAGAATTCTTAAAAAAAAAAAAAATGTGTTTTTGTACACCTGCGTTATTTGGTCGGTATTTTTTAGTTTATTTAATGTGTATTTAAATTTTGATAACTCTTTAAAGTTAATTTCCTATACAATAAGATAATTAATAGCTTTTTTTTGCAAAATTTAAAATAAATGTTAATAATCTAAACAGTTTTTTTTTTTTTATTAAAAATGCTCTTAATATAAAACTATAAATAATTTATACTGGAAGTAAATACCAACTTCATCTTTATTATGATTTTGTTTTTGTTATTTGTTCTGTTATTTAAATATAGCCCTCTACTTTTTAATTCACTTTTATAATTTTTCTTTTGAATTGTGAGTTCAATTTTACATGGGTTCCAAAATAAAAAAAGACATAAAAAATAAGGAATATAAAAATCAAATCCAATAAAACCGGAAATAAAATGTAATTAAATATACAGGGTGTCCCAGCGCCGAGGTGGATATAGGAAATTACGTGGGAAATTTTTCTTTACTTTTTTCCGACTCCCCATTGTAACTTTTGGAAATTTTAGAAAAGGCTATATACTAGTATTCAATGAGGAGAATCTTTTAACATTTTTTTGAAACTTCTGCACTCTCTCGTTTTTATGCAGCAGCCCTTTGAAAAACGCTAATTTTGAATTTCGCGCCGTCATTTCTGACGTTTCAAAAGTCAATTACAGCAATCCAGCTAAACAGTGTTTATGTTGTTTTTCATTGTTGCATAGTTGCTGGGAAGTCATATTTATGTCATATATGTTATAAGATGCTCCTCATTGAATACTAGTATTTAGCTTTTTTTTAATTTCCAAAAGTTGTAATGGGGAGTCGGAAAAAAGTAAAGAAAAATTTCCCACGTAATTTCCTATATCCACCTTGGCGCTGGGACATCCTGTACACAGACATTAAGCTAAGACTGAACTTAAAGCATAGCAAGTTCCAAAAAAGAAAACCAGCAATTATCAAATCAACAAGTAAAGTAAATAATAAATTAGTACCTTATTATAAGACCTATATTTATTAACTTATGTAATATTTTTCTCAAAAAAGTGTCGGCAATTTAATTTCAATTATGGAAACAACAAATCAAAAACGAATTATACACGAAAAATATTTCGCATTAACCACTTTCGGTAAGTTGTAAATATTATAAAAGTTAACAGCATTTATTTACTCTATAATTAGTAATAAATGCATCGGCGAAACAATGTATCTAATTATCTTAAAGTTTAAAACAAGAATTACGTGTACGTTACTAAATAATAATTAATATTTTAATTAGCGAGACAATTCAATCTTTGTAATTACAAACTTGGTTAATTATCATTGTAATAATTACAATAATTAAAATTTTGGCTTTCTCGGAAAACATTAAATATAGAGCCGGGCCCGTGGCTCAGTGGTCCGAACTCTCGGTTTCTAAACCGGTGGTCATGGGTTCGATCCCCACGGCCGGCAAGATATGGGTAGTGGTGTTTGGGTAGGCATCCCCATCA
>JASKGO010006859.1:0-17333 GCA_030556065.1 Holobus sp. GC000080 | reverse complement strand
GCCAAAAATTTGAGTTTTTTTTCGTCAAGTCACAGCCAACTGCCCCGTCCACACGGTTATGTGTATTTTCCTCGGTCTATCTCTCTCATCAGTGTGTCCATTCATTATAGGTCTATGAGCGCATCACAGATTCTTCTTTTTTTTTATTACTAATTAATTTGTGCAATTAAGGAGTCTAAATTTTTGTTAAACTTAAGAAAAAACGTTTATACATTTGAATACAATCGGTACAATCTAATTATTTAACATTAAATTCCTTCAGGATAAATTTTAAGATAAAATATTGCAATAGATAGAAAAATTACCAATAAAAATTATAAAAAAAAGGAATGCAATTACTTATTTCTTTTTATATTCGATCCTTTCCACTTTGACGTCATCTCCAACCAGTTTATAGGCATAAGAAACCACAGTAGTGTTCTGAATGTCCATTAAAATAAATGATGGAATAATATTACTGCAAAAAACAAAAAATGAAAGTACAAAAATATGAAAATTTTGTGGTAATCATACCTATCAAGGGCATTGTATGCTCCGGTGGCACTGCCTGGATTAATGTAAAACTTGTTTTCCAATTCATAAGCTTTGAACTTATGAGTATGGCCAGAAATTAGTATATCAACATCCAGTTGTCTCTGAATCAATGCCAAGGCTTCTCTGTCTCCCCATGGCACAACCTGATGTCCATGAGAGAGCCCAATGCGGAATTGGCCGACAGTAACCACCTTCTGCTCAGGATAATTCAAGTTCTGTAAGAAACAATTACTTAAGGGTAACTATGGAAACCAAAATATAATTTGAAAAACTGACATCATCAAAATCACCTCTGACTACATGAACATCACTAGCCAAAGTTTTCAAGTAGTCGTAGGATTCTTTGGTACATAGATTGCCCGTGCACAGAATATGCTGTATTCTGCCGGGAACCAATAGCTTTTTAAATCTTGCAGGCAAAGAACTGCATCGATGGGGTATGTGCAAATCACCCAGTACTAAAACTAACTGATTTTTCTGTTAATACCATTTGCTTTCGTAATTTTTAACTTACCATTTTGATCCTTGATGTCTTAAAGGTAAATCAAACGAGTATTTTACTCCGGTATTTAATTAATTAATTTTTTAAAGAGATAATTATCATTATCTGAAAAGTCGTCACTTTTACTTGGAGGTTAAGTGCATTGTGCGGTTGTTAATATTTCACATAAGAGGGCAGCACCAAAGAAAAATTAAATTTTTTATTTAAATAATTTTTTTAATTATTTTTAATACCAATTAAAAGTTATAAATAAATTATAAATGGTTTATTGAAAAAAATATTAGTTATTTTTATTATTTTAGCAATTTTTGGATTTTGAATCCAAATTACTTTAATGTATGCAACTTCTTAAACAACTTAAACATTTCTAACCTCAACATTCCATGTGTTGTTGGATTTTTGTGGTGTTTAAAAATAATGTTAATTAAGCCATAAAAAGGTGCAAAAATGCAGGTGTCTGACCCTAATAATGTAAAAATCTATAATTTAAGTGCTGGAAAATCATTGCCCGAAGTTAGTAGCATATAAAACACTAAATTCATACCAAATTAACAAATTTTGCTTTCAGTGGTTATCAGAAAGAAAACGAAGAAATCTCTTAAAGAAAAATGTAGATATTAGAAGACGAATAGAACTGGTTCAGGATTTTGATATGCCTGGCATCAGTAGTACTGTAAAAGTATCTAAAGATGGACAGTATATTATGGCCACAGGAACCTACAAACCCCGAGTGAAATGTTTTGATGTGAATAATTTATCCTTAAAGTTTGAGAGGTGCTATGATGCTGAAGCAATCACTTTTGAAATACTAAGTGATGATTATAGTAAAGTAATACCTTTATTTTTAAATTTTATGTATTTTATACTAATAAAAGTACTGTTTTAGTTGGTTTTTCTACAATGTGATCGATATATTGAATTTCATGCTGCTCATGGAAGATATTACAGATTAAGAATACCAAAATTCGGTCGAGATATGAAATATCATTACGGTACTTGCGATTTATTTATCGTGGGAGCTTCATCAGATATTTACAGACTGAATTTGGAGCGAGGACAATTTTTGCAGCCGTTTACATCTACCACAGCTTCGACGATCAACAAAATAGCGATAAACCCGACGAACGAACTTTTAGTTTGCGGCACACAAGAAGGAAAACTAGAGGCTTGGGATCCAAGGCAACGAAACCAGGTTGGGGTTTTGGATTGCGCCTTCAATTGTCTCACTGAATCCAAAGATTTGGAGGGATTTCCTTCAGTCACTTCTTTGGCATTTAATGGCAATCTACAGATGGCTGTTGGTACTGCTACCGGACAAATATTGTTATATGATATTAGGTCTTCCAAGCCCTTCTTTGTCAAGGACCACATGTATGGGTTTCCCATAAAAGACGTGGTTTTTCATGGACAACAAGAGTTGGTTTACAGTATGGACAAATCAGTAGTGAAAATATGGGACAAGAATAATGTAATTTTTTATATATTATTTTTTTGCTTGTGAAAAATTCTAACAAATATGTTTTAGGGCAAACTATTCACTTCAATTGAAGCGACATCGGATTTTAATAATTTGTGTGTCGTTCCAAATACCGGGTTAATGTTTATGGCCAATGAAAACACGAAAATTCAAACGTATTATGTGCCTAGTTTAGGCCCAGCGCCAAAATGGGCTTCATTTTTGGACTCTTTAACGGAGGAATTAGAGGAGAGCAATACTGAAATTGTCTATGATGATTACAAGTTCGTTACTAAAGCCGATTTGGAAAGTTTGGGCTTGGATCATTTGATTGGAACGAATTTACTAAGGGCTTATATGCATGGATACTTTATGGACGTGCGTTTGTACAAGAAGGCCAAAGACGTGGCCAATCCGTTCGAATTCGAGGAGTACAAGAAGAAAAAGGTGAAGGAAATCATCGAGAAGGATCGCGTCAATAGAGTCCAAGTGAACAAATTGCCGAAAGTCAATAAAGATCTGGCTTTGAAATTAATGGGAGAAAAACTGGAGATGGAAAACAAGAAACGGAATAAGTCCAAAAATATATCCAGCCACAGTTTACTGGAAGATGACCGGTTTAAGCAGTTGTTTGAGAATCCCGAATTTGAAGTGGATAAGAACGCTGAAGAATACCGAATGCTGAATCCAGTATTGAGCCGTTTGGACAAGAGCAAGAAGAAAGAACTGCAAAAGAAATTGGGCGATGAATTTGAACCAGTTGAGGTAATTTTTGTTTTTATTAATTAAAATTTTTCTTATTTTTTTGGGAATTGCAGGAAGAACTAGAAGGCAAAAACAGTTCCGAGGAGTCTTCCAGCGAAGAAGAAATTGACGAGTCGTCGGATGACGATCTAAGCTGGACCAAAGAAGTGAAAAAGCAACACAGGATGATTCAGCAGGAGAAACGCGCACATGAGATCGAAGAGAAGCGTCTCAGCAAGCAACCAAAGATGTTCGAATTGCGTCACGGAGAGGAATTCAAAGGTGTTCACAATCTAAAGAAGAAAGTGAACAAAGCTTCGCTCGGAGAACGTCTGCAGGGCGAGTCTTCAAGTGTGAAATTAATGGGCAGTTTGGGCAACCGCTCTATGACTTTCAGCTTGTCTTCGGACAAGAAGCGCTCCATTGAGGACCGAAATCGTAAACATCACCAAGAACGCAAGAAGTTGGTCCGACCGACGTTCGGTATGAGGGGAAAAGTAACGAAACGTGGTAAGCGGTGATTTTGCGATGCGCATCCTCGCATCTACGTTTATTATCGGGAATAAAAAAATATTGTATATAAAATAAAAGGTCACTGAGATGACCTGTTTCTCACAATTAGTTGCATCATTTAGTACATCCTCGACATATGTGTTTTTCTTTGTGGTTCACAAAGAAAATTCGCGCGTTTCATCGACCCCCGCATTATCAATTTTTTTTCGCGCGGTATTTGTTTGTTTGTTCCCCCTGTTTTCGTACAAGATATACCCGAAAATTTGAAATCGACATAAACAAAGAACATATGTGGCGATGCTGGCGACTGGAGCGGCTGTAGCGGTTTAGAAACAGGTAACAATCTGGCGATTAGTGCAAAATGGACAAGTCAAATAAGCACATCAAGTTTTTGTTTACAGCAATGGACGTCGACATTTATGCCAAGCAGAATCCCGAAGGATCGCACAATGAAAGCCGCACCAGGCACACCTCTCTGTCTTTCTCAGTGAGTATTTTTTATTTATTTTCAGTTTTAATTTCTTTAAAAACATGCTTTTAAAATTTATTTGTTGTTGTCATAAGTAAACAACAAATAAACATTGAATTTCATTTTTTATATAAAAACGTTAAAAATGTAATTAATAGAGCTTATTTTTGTAATTAGCAGCTCGGGGATGTCAACGAATTGGGAACTTCGCAAGAAGTGCCCGCAAATTACAGCGTTACGGCCGCCCTCAATTACTGCAAGAGTAAAATTTTAAAACCGTACATGCGGTTGCTCAGTGCCGTGGGCCTAAGATCGTTATCCTTGGAATGCCAGGACTCGCGAGCATGTTCCAGGACCTTCAGTTACATTTACACAATTCAAGTGATTGCTTTCATAGTGGTCGGCTACATTCTGCAGTATATGGCCTGCTTCCGAAGAGACAGAGGATTCGGTTACAAATACATTTCGAAAGGTCCGAACGACGAAAACGATCCGGACGTGGTCATTGTGCAAGTTTGCCACGGCAGTCTTTTTTTCAGCTACTTAATTCCGGATTGTTTGCACCTTTTCGGATACTTTCTGGCGATCCTGTCGTTTCGTTGTTCCGATGACGATCAATTGCCTAGCTTAATGGAACGCGTCTTCTTATCTTTGTCGAATTTAAGCGATGGCTTTGTCAGTCAAAAACGTTTGGTGAAAACCCTTTGGGTCTTCGTAAGTTTGAGCTTGTTCTGGATGCTGCTGTCGTTTATTTCGGTTAATGTCATGATGTCCACTTCGAATATTCGATTCAGATGGATGGAAGAAGCGTAAGTTTTTTTTATTTTATTGAAAAATTGATTTAAAAATTCATTGGAGAAATTGCAGTCCTGCGAATTTTATTATGGGCCTTAAAGTGTTGCTGGTAATTTGTACTTTGTGGCACGATGTGATTCAAGCGACAGTAATTAGTAATTACTGTCTGCAAGCGCAACTTTTAGCTAGTTATTTGCATTTTTTGCGGAGCAAAGTTTTGCAACAGAGTATACAGCCTACAGATTGGATGCGAGTAAGTTTATACAAGAAATTGTCCTTGTGGGCGTTTTTTTTTTGCTAGAAATGGTAAAAGAAACAAAGTAAAATTTGTTTTAAGGATATTGAAGAATTTAAAAAGTTGCTAAAGTACTTCAATAAACATTTAGCACCGGCTGTTTGCATCTTCACGATTGTTAATGGAACGTGTGCTGTTTCCAGTTTACTGTGGCTTTTAAATTTCGACAGTGTGGACAAGGAAACCGAAGCCATTTTTGGTATAAGTACTTTAAATGTCTTCCTTTGGTTTGTCATGTCTTTAGCACCTTTTATTCAAGTAAGTCTTCTGTTAATTTCTAAGAATTTCTTACAAAATTTAGAAAGATCTTCCAACAAAAATACAATAAATTGGAAAATCAAGTTGGCAAAATTGCAAAAGGAAAAAAGGCAATTAAAAATTATTAATTTCAGGCGGCACGTTTGACCAGTGCTTGTAAAACAATTAGAAGCGTGGGCCACGAAGTGCGAACGCGTCCTTACATCCACCAAACGACGCCCGGTTACAAACTGGACTCGATTTTGCTCTACGCGTGCAGTTTGAAACTGAACGCAAAATTGTACAGCATCCCCATAAGTGGCCGATTCCTCTGTGCCTTTTTAACAATTTCCCTAGTGGTTGTTTTAATTTTGGGTCAACTGCATTTTCTCAATGCAAGTAAATACTTGCAATTACCCTAGCAAGAAAACCCAGAAATTTTTACGTAAATTAATTTATCTAAATTATTATTTCTCTGTTTTTTCTTTCTTTGTTTCTTTTAATGTGTGAGTGAGTGTGTTTTTATAGTTGATTTAATACTTTTAAACTATTAATTTATCTGCAAAGAGTTTCGCAACAAACAAATAAATAAATAGATCAAGGAAAATAATTTACTACATAAATTTCACCAAAAGAACAATACCATAAACAACATTTCAGTACGTCATTAACATTAATCTACTGGTGGTTGCAGTAAGAAGTGCGACGAACAAGTGAAAATGAATTTATACTTGTATCGCTTGAACTTATTCAGCAGTAATAACCGCTGTTTAGACATTGCTAATTATTTGGTAATAAATTAATACATTAATGAGCGGTACCTAATGAGTCTACTTTTTTAGTGAAAACATAATCTTAATCCGACGATTCAGTGGTTTTTCGCAAGGAGCAATTGCTTCAAACTGAACGAAGACACTCCAACACCAATTCCAGCCAACAGGAAAGCCTTGGGAAAGACTAATCTATCATTGTGTCTTGCTGGTATTGTTTTAGTCTGCAAAAAAGTAAGCAAAATTGCAAAATTAATAAAAAAAAGTATTAAAAAAATTAAATTGGTTACCTGAGGTACGGTTAACCGAAGAGCTAGGCGGCTGACTTGGGAAACTTTCATCCTTGGATGAAATCAGCCCTGCAATGAAAACTTTCTCAGTGAATTTGAAGCATTTGCAGGCAATTTTTCAAGTGAGCATTCGCAAGTTTATTTTTGAATGTTTACTTGAGAGTTTCAAATAGTATTTAATTGCCGGAGAATTGTACGTTTGCCAACGCAGTGTGTGAACGCGAATGCAATCCTGCTTGCTACTGATGCTGAGTTATATTTAAAGCAGAATCGATTGGCTTACATAACCTTAGGCAAATGAATTAAATTGAAGATTTTGCGTCAGCCGAGTTATCGATGACCCGTCCAAAGTACCCGGCACATTTATTATGAACGCTATTGTTAAATTGTTTATGTTTTTCCGAGCAAATTTGCTAAAAATGCCATGTACGTACCTACTGCTCGCAGACGAAAACTAAAAAGGAGGCACGCGCTTAAAAAGTGCGCCGTTTAAAAAAAAAAGACACTCAAGGTTGCTAAATTCGTGAGTAATTTCAACAAGTAACCGCTGTAACCCGTTTAAATTGCCGGTTTTTCACGCGGAATTCATTACGTAACTCAGCCGAATTTTCGCAGGACTTTAAGTGAGGTTATGTCGAGGGTTTCCCGATTTTCCGAGGAAAACCAAGGCTGATATTCTTACCTGTTGCGGTTTTTTTTTTTGCTCAACAGCCTTCTTAAAAGGTCAAGGTCCTTAAGCAACTTATTTCAAGGGCTGTAGTCGAAATTTTGAGTAAATCAGTTGTAAAACCACTCGTTGTGTTAAAATTATATCAATATGGCCGCCCCACAGCCGGAAAGGCCTTTTGCGCAAACCGCGCGAAATTTAAAAAAATTCAGAAAAAAAATCCTACGTACAACAAAGTAACAAATTGTTTATTCTTAAGAAGCGCAAATTGTGCCTTATTGACATCAATTTACTATATAAATACTTTTATAATGTTTACTATCAACAGTAATCACTAATTAAACTATCTAAGATAAGGACTCATAAATACACTGTTTATGTTGATAAAACAAAGTCTGCATTCATTAATTTACAAGTTAATTATCCAATTATTACTCATGTCTTGTCCGTGATGGTTATATCAGGATTATTTATTACACCTACAAGACCTTAATTTAAAATTGTTATCCATGTGGAAAGACTGTTATTATTTATTCCATTGGTTGTGGCTTCATAAATTTCCTGTTTCTGTTCCTTTTGGGTGTGAATTTCTTTCCAACTGTATTAACCAATGTATTAGCCATTTCAACATCATTAATTTCCTTCTCTTTTTGTAGCTCGATTTCTTCCAGTCTTTTTGCATAAGTGCCAGCCATGATTTTTTCAATTTCTGGATTCATGCCGCCAAAAGATAGGCGCCCTTCGATTAAGTTCTTGCATTTGGCTATATTAGCTTCTACATAGATTGTTGCTCCCCTTTTCTTCATGTCTTCGGTGACCTCATGGGAATATAAGGCACTTCCAATAGCATCTTCAGCGTCTTTTTCCACTTTCTCTTTGGTGCGTTTCATGAATTTCATATCTAGAACAGCTCTGGATAATTTCGTATTCTTGTTTGGGTTCATTTTTCTTTTAAAATTTGCGGAAAATGTAATTTTATTCGGACAAGTTTTTGTTTTGTAAAAGTTGAATGATTTCTTAGGTTAGAAAAGAAATGCAAAATATAAACAAAAACTATAGGCAACTTATTCTACAAACATTGTTTAAAACAATTGATGCAATTTGCAAAATCATTGGTTTTTCCAATAATTAGTTAGCTGGTTAGTATAAAACTAGGATTATCAATTTAAATATCCATTTGTTTGTTATTCACATGAAATAAAGCAAGTTGTCGCTAAATAAACGCCAAAAATAGTATAAAACTAGCGGTGAAAGTAAATGTGCATTCGGCTGCAACTTTCAAATGGTGTCTCGGCTCTTAGATGAAGAGACTTTAGTCTTATTGGCACTGCGAAAGTGAAAGTAATGGTTTTTAAGGATATTTACGCGTGCGAACCTTTGTTGGAAACCTACGATCACAATTCATACAGGAAAAGGAAGTTTAGGGTGAGTTGACTTTTATTCGATTCATCAGATTGTTGTTATGAGAGGGCCGTAATTCGTGAGGAATTGTTTGGGGGCGGCAAACACGCGATGATTTACCTGATTTGAGAGCGTAAATCGAGGACGCGAACAATGAATGTGCGTGCCACTGTCTTCACAGGTGGAAATTTAACGGAATTCCGCGCTCTTCTTATCATTTTCTATGATCAAGGGCTAAGAAATGAAGTCCCAAAAGTAGGTTTCCTGCGATCCTATCGGAAAAATTTAATTATTTCAGTATAATGACTTTATTTCGGCTTTTATGGTTTTCTTTGTCCGTATAATTTTTCATTTATTTAATAAATAAATTTTATTTAATGAAAAAAATGAAATACTTAAGTAATATTTATTTCTAAAGGAATATTGTCAGGTTTTTTGTGTGCGTTTTCTTTTTAAGTGGAGAAAGTTATTATTTTTTGTTCACGAAGATGGGCAAAGTGTTGTTAATTAATTAAAAATAATCTTTGTGCTTTCAAGGCAACTTAGTGGTGGCATTTTATAAGAATTTTTGTGAAATTGCATTGAAAAAGAGTAGGAAATTCAGTTTAAAGGTCGACCAGTCTCTTTTATGCATTGCAAAAATAAGCTTATTATTTCTGTTTTTCAAATGTATAATAATCAGTTGCAAATATAATGGTTTTTAATGAAATTTGGATAAAAAATTTGTTTTTTAAAAAGAGTTTCCCTTTTTACGTTTAAAGAGTGATCATTGTTAATTAAAATTGCATAGAAAGGACAAAATTAAGTTGTTAAAAATTGCTTTTGATATGTGTTACGATGGAAATTATTGTTAAATAACAGCATGATTTGTTGTAATGTAAGGTTTCAAAACAAAGTCATTATCTCATAACAAATGGAAATTTTTAATTTAATCTGCATTGAAAATCTAAATAATTGTCTTTTTGAGTGGTAAAATTAAGCGTTATTTAATATCAAGTACCTAACTGAAATTATGGGAAACTAAAATAAATACATTAATTAAATAATTAACTACATCTAGGTACACATTTTTTTTTTACTTTTTTTTTTCATTGTTCAATTCAAGTCATCATATTGTAAACATTTTTCGAATAAGAAACATTTTACTTACGCTAGTAAAGTTTTGAGAACCATTTAAACAAATTTAGGAATTAAAAAAGTGATAATTTTATATTTTATAAGTTTCTCCCTGATATTGTTTATTAAGAAATAATTGAAAAATGTAGTTATGGAGTTATGCAGATAAAAGAAATTAATTTTCTTAATACTTATCACAATTTTCAGTGTCTATATTATTTAAAAAAGTTGTTAAAAATTTTGCAGAAGAAATCCAGAAAAATTGGAAAACTAAAAGGTTACTATTTATATTTTATTCGAAAATCATCTAGATTAACTAATTAACCTTTTTTTTAATAGATTTTTGTAGATCTAATTTTTTTTAATTTAAAACGTTTTTTAAATGTTTTTTTTTCTTGTTTATTTAAAGACTCAAATTTATTAAGTCCTAGAAAAAAACTTTTTTTTTCAAAATAAAACAAAAATAATAAAAATATGTTTAAAGTTTAAACCAATTTTTCTTGGTTTGTTTTAAATAAATTTATTTAAAATGTCGTTAAAAATTTACAAGGAAATCAAGAAAAGTTGTTTAAAATATTTTTTTTGTAAAAAAAAATGTAAATTCAATAAAATGTAACTAAAATGAAATGTTTTTCTCTTCACTTAATTAGGCTAATTTTTCATAAATCAATAATTAATTCAAATTTAATAAATGAGCAGAAAATAAATCAAAACAGAATCATCTAGGAAACCAGAAACAAATGAAAAACCTTATCAACCCGTTGTTTTAAATAAATTTATTTAAAATGTCGCAAAAAAGAATCACCAAAGAAACCAAAAAAAGTTGGTTCAAATATATTTTGCAAAAACATGTAAATTCAATAAAATATAACTAAAAATAAGTACTTTTCTTATCACTTAATTATGCTTTCTATTTAGTACTTTTCATAACTCAATAATGAATTCAAATTTTATAAATGCGTAAAGAATAGCGCAAAAAAGAATCACCAAGGAAAAGTTGATTTAAATATATTTTGCAAAAAAAGAAAATTCAATAAAATGTAACTAAAAATAACTGCTTCTCTATTTACTTAAATAAGCTAATATTTTTAAATAACTTTTCATAACTTAATGATTAATTAAAATTGAATTAATCAGCAGAAAATAGCATAAAAATTAATCATCAGGGAAACCAAAAACAATCTTATCAACCTGCTTCAAAGTTGTCTACAGTTGAACCTGCGGAAAAACTGATCCAGAAAAGAACTAGAGAGAAGAGGAAGAAACCTCTTTGGTAAAACAAAAAAGTTCTTAAGAATGTGCGGCATTTACTGGTCGGTCGGACGTTATGCTGCGTTACGTGGTTGCTCGTCCAAAGTGGACAAGTGAGTCTCTCGCTGCGATACGAGTTTAACAGCTCTGAGCTCCTTCGAATCGATGGTGTGGAGTGGTACTTTGAGTAAGCAGCACCAGCACCACAAGCAAAGAGACTACTCAACTCTCTGTACACACATAATTTAGTTTTAGTATGGTTCGAAAGCACTTCCAACACAACATATACACTCTGTTTCAGTTACAGTATTGCTGAAGCTGTCGCTTTGCGCGCATGGATCCACTCGGAATTTTCGCGGATAAAACATTCGATTCGCAATAACAAATAATATTTACCGTTCAATAGTAGCACGCAAAAATTCTTCGACTGTTGATTAATTAAAGTGCTGATTGATTTTATTGCGCGCGCGCTCGTGAACTTTCACTTTTCACTTATATTGTCGCACTTATTGTGTCGCTTTTTTTCTTCTTCTTCGGTTGGTGCGGCGAAAAGCAGTTGGTGAAAAGAAATGAGCGGTGTCAATAATGGTTCCACGATGGAAATTGCGCAAAGTAATCAGGTGAAAATTTGTGTGGAATTTTAATGAGTCGTAGTATCACTATAGTATCACTATCACTATAGTATAATTTTTGGATCGATTGATTGCATTTTTATGATC
Source organism: Holobus sp. GC000080 (assembly GCA_030556065.1). Lineage (NCBI taxonomy): Eukaryota > Metazoa > Arthropoda > Insecta > Coleoptera > Staphylinidae > Holobus > Holobus sp. GC000080. Next base: position 5,574 of record JASKGO010006859.1, on the reverse strand, counting down.
TTCCTTTTTTTTGCATTTTTTTGATGCTTCCTTTTGTTTTTTGCTACTTTTTATGAGCTTCTTTTACGTCATTTTATTGTTTAATCAAAGACAAGGTTTTTCGTATTAGCAATCAGCTTTTTTGTGGTTTTAATGGTTTTATCTTTAAATTAGTTAATCCGTTTTCGTAAAATTTGCATTTTTAATGTTAATTCTCATTCTTTTATGCTCATTATGAGTTTTTAAAGTTTTTTTCTATTGTTTTAATATATAAATTATATGCGGTACAGTTATTAAAGAATGTTTTGGTTTAGTTTCTCATATAAATAAACAGTATTTTGTGTAAATATGAAATGTTATTTACATAATATTTACATTATTGCAACTTAAAAGTTGTCTGGTTTAAATTTATTGCTTTTTATTTCTTGTTTGGGAAAAATCAAACTTTTTAATTATTTTTATTTATTTTTTAGAAGTTTTCCGCTGGAAAATTATTCATTTGAAGGTTAATTTAAAAACAAATATGTAAATTGCAAAAAGATATTTTTATAGCTATAAATGTGAAACTTTTTATTACTTTCTTTATTAAAGAAAATACAATCTGTTAAATTTTGAAAAATTTCGAAAAATTAAGTTATTTTTGAGACTTTAAAGTTGTTTAATAATAAAAATTTCTGCTGTTTAATTTTATTTGTGAAAAATTCAGTTTTTTTTTGTTTATTTATTTAACAATTTTTTTGTCCGTGGTGTAAAACCTTTCAGATGAAAAATTATTACTTTAAAGGGTTATTGAAAAACAAGTAAATTGTAATAAAATATTATAGCTATAAACTTCAACCACCTAATTGCTGTTTTTTTTTATATAAGAGAAAATAAAAATTAAATGAATCACACGGTACATTTACATTTTTTAATTGATTTTAAATTACCACCTAAATTTTGTATCAATAAACATATTGTTTGTTAAGTTGTTTACTAAAAATGTATTGCTTTTTTCCTTTTGGAAAACTCTAGTCCGGTTTTTTATTTAATTAATTTCTGAGTTGAAAATTGTACTTTATTTATCAAAGAATTTAGATTTATAAAACTATTTTATATTATTCGAAACTTATTTTCATTTATTAATTTCACACTAAAATTTTCTTTTAAGTAAAAGTAAAGCGTAATTTGTTTCAATTTATATTGTTTTCATTCGATTAATACTAATAATTTACCTTTTTAATTCATTTTAATTATTTTGTTTTCGAAATTTAACATTCGGATTCTAGTTAAATTATTTAATATTGCAGTATTTTCCATTAAAAACAGTTTTCAATTTTAAAGTCAATTTCACAATACTCAAAGCATAATAATTTTTTATACATTTCTAATTAAAACTACTGACGTTCGACTTAAATATCTCATTATTATTATTATATTATTGCAAAAACTTTCTAAAACTTTTTATGGCATCTAAAAAAAAAACTGATTGATTTTAATTTATTAAAATTTTATTTAGAACACAACTTTTATAACATTCATTAGAAGCGAACTAACGCTAGAAAAGCAAGGCGAAAAGTTACGATTATGCAACAAAATTAAAATCCATTGAAAACTTTAACAAAGCACGCGCTGAAGATAATTAAAATAATTCAGAATGCATTCGAATAATAATAATAATCAGCTATAAAATGCTGTAAAACATGTAAAGTTCAAGTCGATATTGAATTGAATACACACTATATGCAAAAGTATATTATTGCAATTTTCTTTCCGTTCTTTTCTCTTTTTACTGCTTTGTTCTATCCAATGCGAGCGAGCGAACAACAAATAAATTCTTTACGATAACAGAACAAGCAGAAGACTTATATGCATCGTTACCGACTGTTAAAGCAAAAACTTGTCTTGTTATATTATTAAACACGAGGCGAACCAGCGATGCAATTAATTGTATGACTTCTTTCAGAGCTTTATTTATTGATTTTATTGCTTGCTTAACATTTCGTTCTTTGTGCTTTTTGTTTTCGTTTTTTATATTATTTATTTTCTTATTTTTCTGCTTTAAATGATTTTAGTTTTTGTAAAATCTTAAAAAGCAAATTCAAATTTAAATATTAGCATAGGATTCAAGAAACCGTCCGCAGCGCCTTTTGCGCTGTTGTGTCAAAATTCAGAACTAATTTCTGTAATTTTATATTTTTATTTTTAAAAGAATTAAATAAATAAAATAATAAAAATTAAATAATTGAAAAATAAAATATTAATAAATAAATAAAAAAACTAGTAAAAGATCAATTGATTTCATGACGCCAAAGAGTAATAAATTAAACGCTGACTTCTAACGCAGCGCTTTTTGCGCCTTTGTGTCAATATTTAGAACTAATTTCTGTAATTTTATATTTTTATTTTCAAATGAATTAAATAAATAAAATAACAAAAAATAAATAAATGAAAAATAGAATTTTTAAATAAACAAATAAAATATAAATAAAAAAATTAAAAAAAAAACCAGCAAAAGATCAATTGATTTCATGACGCCAAAGAGTAATAAATTAAACGCTAGCTTCTAACTCTTCTAAACATTATAAACAGAACTGTCAACAAATGCAGTACACATCAATCAAAACCGAAGCACTTAATATATTACACACAGTGTAATTTAAATGAATAAACTTAATTTATATGTTAACAAACATAATTTTAATTTGAAAACCAAAACCAACAAAAAAAAAACGATTTAAAAAAAATAAAATTAAGGGATGATAGAGCAACAACAATAGCATATTATAAATTGTTTATAATATATAAACAGCTGATGTATATGAATAACAAATGAATGGGCAAGTAGTACATGTAGGTTTATTGTGTAACAGTGTTTCCGAAACGGAAATTAAGGACGATGATTGATGGATTGATTAGCTGATGGATTCGTATAGAGCCGCTCCCGGAAGTTCCATTTTCTGAAGCACTACTTTAACAAATACAGCCACACACTTTGTCTTCAATTATTTTAATGTAAAGTGCCAAGTTTATTATTAAATTTTATCCAGAAGCATTTTTAGTTACATTTAATTTTATTTTATTAAATTAAATTAAAATTAATTAATTAAGTTGATTTTAAGGGGTTTAAGATTAAGACGTTTTGTAGAATTAGTTTTTATGATAATGTGGTGGAAATTTTATAGATGGTAATTATTTTTGGTGAGTTATTTATAGCAATTAAACAAATGGTTTGATTACGAATGCAAATGTATCATAGCATATACGTGCGGAAATTGATGGCCTCTTTTCGTGTTTTGAGGCAATGGTTTTGGTTTTTCGGTGTTGTTTTTTTTTTTCGTTTGTGTTTGTTGGTTTTCATATTTATATAATGCTTTTTTGCGGCTTTTCCGATTTTTTATAAGTGGTAAATATTCTTTTTTCAATTGCAAAAAAAGTTTATATATACTTTTTATTTTATATTTAGAAATTCCCGGTGACGAAGAAATGAAGTAAACCATTGTTTGGTAATTTGTAAACAAAAATTCTATTTATTCTATTTATAAGAAATTTTATAAAAGTGAATAAAATTAAATAATTATATTATTTAGCTAATTTTGCAATGATTTGATTTTTTAATTAATTAATTATAACGAATTTAATTTTAATTGGTTAAAAAAATATATTTGCCGTCTGTAAAATTCTTCTTTTTTTAAATTTTAGAATTTTATCGAAATAGGTATAACATTATACTTTTTAAGTTTTTTTTTCTTCAAATTTTCGATATTTTGCTAATGATTTTCAGATTTTATAATTAACATTCTAAAGAAAATACAAAAGGTATTTATTTAAAATTAAAAATCGGTTCTTTTTTATGTCTAAAACGTTTTTTATTACTATAAAACTGAAGGATAAATGTTGTATTCTGAAAATAATGGCGAATGTCTGAAACTGAAAATCAATTGCTACTTTCTAAAAATTCAGCTGAAAAAGCTGTACAGTTCAATAACCTTAAAAAATAACTAAATTCACCCAAAGAAGGAAAAAATAAAATAAAAATAAGGCGATGGTTTTCATTTGCCATTTTATATTTCAATTGTTTTCTTTGTGAATTTCATGGTTGAACGATGCCATTGAATACCGTTGATATAGAAATTAAATAAAAAATATATCAATCGAAATCGATTTTCTGGCAAAAGATTATTTAAAAGTCTTCAAAAATAAAGCAGAATTTCATTAAAAGAAAAGAAATTAAAAATAATTAAAAGAAAAGTAGGTTTTTCATTTTCTTAAAAACCTATAATGCAAAAAAAGGTTTAATTGGTTTATTTGCTAATTAAATAATTTTAAGAAGTAAATTAACTCGTAAAAATTAAAATTAAAAATTTTCTGTGAGAATATATTATTTTCCACCATTAGTTTTAACAATTTAATGGAAAATTTAGTGGAAAAATATAAAAATCATTTAAATTATAAAGCACTTGAAGTTGAAGCAAAGCGTGCACTATAAATCAGTCATAAAACACCCCTTAGTGCTTTGCATAATAAATACGAGGAGAAAAATAAGGTTTATTTTGACACAGTTCGAGTAATAAACTGTTGCTAATTTGAATATTTAATTTTAGCAATGGTGGCGGTGGTGTAATAAAAGAAAACTTTGCCCTCCAGTAATTCCATGTTAATTGCTCTCGTATTTATTTCAGAATTAAGAGCTTAATTTTTTTTTATATATATTTATTTAATGCTGCCAACCACGTACTTTATTGCTTATGCTTTATAGTCCTTTTTCATTTAAAAGCTCTGTCAGCGTTATATAAAAAATGTTTTTTGTTTCATTGAATTTTCTCTTAAGTTTATTAATTATTTTTTTATTCGTAGTATTTAATTAGTTTATTATACTTTTTAGTAAATTAGTTTTCAATAAATTTTAATTTAGATTAGTTTTCTATTCAACAATAATGCGAAATATGTAAAATGGAATATAAAATATTTTTGACTTGAAAAATAACGACAGTTTTAATTACAAATTATTATATTGAAAAGTAAAACAAAGTACTAAAATGTTGAGTAAACACTGAGTACGTTAATCAGACGTTGTCAGAAATTAATGAAGCAATTTGTTTTACCTCAGTTGAATGCATTTGTAATCTGTTTTTTAGATCTTTAAAGGTGCAACTTGCAACTTGTAAGTGAAAATCTAGAAAACATTATTTTTAAAATGCACAATTTTGAAGCCTTGACCTCAAATAGTCTTCTATTTTTCTATATTTAATCTTTAATATACTTTTCGTGGTTTTTATAACAAAAATAATTATTATTTCATTAATTTTTACGCCATTTTAGGCAAATTATTAATTTTTTTGTCTTGAAAAAAGTCTTAATTGAAAAAATAGGCTTATCATTAAACAATCAATCAAGATTAGGTAAAAATACATTAAAATTATTAATTGAATTAAGCTAATCAGCAATTAAGATCACATCTTTCATAAAGTATAGGAAGCAAAAAATGATTAATGTTGTAATATACAGGGTGATTGATGGAACCCGTTCGTTAAAATATTTTTGACCTCCAGTTTAGTTAAAATTTTGAAATTTTTTGTGTAGTATTTTATCCTTTGAATGAGTCTGTGGTAATTT
>JASKGO010006854.1:0-18296 GCA_030556065.1 Holobus sp. GC000080 | reverse complement strand
ATTTTGAAAATAGTAGAAAATAGAAAATGCACAATAAATGTTTATTAGTATGTCGGGGGCTGTTGTAATTTGAAATAAATATTTACTTTAGAATTGGTGCGTTGTTTGAGAAAGCTATTATAGTACTTCTTGGTCAAACATGATCCATTTCATCTCCCTTAAAATAAATCTCTTTCAATGCCAGCCGTAAAACCGTTTAGATTTAAAATAAACTAACACATTTATTTAGAATAAATATCTTAGATCATCTATCTATGTGCGTTTTGATTATTATTTTTTTCTGCTTTAAATATAAACACTGCTATAAAATATTTGAATTTTAAGAATACTATATTCTTTCACTACTTCTTAAATTTTAAATTACGGCGACCCTTGTTCTATTTTGATATAACCTTAGGACCCCAGCGATAGCGGATACCAATCTTAAATCATGGTTAGCAATGTTTATTATAAATCGCAAATCATTATAGTTTCATTTAATTTTCAAGAATAAACCAGATGGAATTAACAAGAAAAGAAGGGATAAGTTATTCCAGATGCGAATTTTTTTACGTAATGTCTAAAAAATGTATAAAAGGACATATTCAATTTTTATCGCAGTTACCAGTAATTAAATTTGCCCTTAACATAACAAAAACTAAACTAAATTCACTAATCAACGATTTATTAAACAATTTTTGTTTCCTAAAAATTTTCAAAAAAAAAGCAAAAAAATTTAAATCTACGTTTTTGATGGATTTTTTAATTAACAAAAAATAAGTAAAGAATAAAACAAACACTGCATACATTTATTTTCAGAACATAATTAAAAATAGTTTTGCCAATAAAAAAATAATACAGAATTAAATGTTACAAAACCACTTTCTCAGTGATTTGCAAATACTTACAGTAAGCGTTCATTAATGCGTTCGAATTGGTGTTGATGATGTTTCGCAAAGTAATTCGTGCATCCTAAAACAATACGTTATTGAACTAGATTACCCAATTAAAGAATATAAAATGAGCCACCTTAATTTCATCAATTGATGCAATCTTTAAATGTTTCTTCAGTATTCTCTTGCCTTCTAAAAACTTTTCAAAATATTCCTTCAACGAAATAATCGTTTCAGCATTTCCTTCCAATTTTAAATAATTATTCTCCATGTGCAGTTCCAAATTCAAACTATCATAATCTATCAATAATTGTGTGCTTAAAACCTCCTTGTTTTTCATTATTAGGGCTGGATTTAAATTATGACAAGAATTTTGCAGTAAAATCTTCAACATTTCCTTTTCTTTAATTGGAAAATGAATTTTACTTATGTGCACTTCATTTGAAACGCCCAAATCTTCATTTTGCTTACTGTAACTTGACGTTATATTTTTTAAATCTTTAAATAGTGCATTTTGTTGAAGTCTAATTGCTTCTTTATGAGTTAATTTGTAGGATACATCCAAAGAAAATTTGGCCAATTCCATCTTAGGCAAATTAGCATTTATGTGGGACAAATAAGCGCAAAATAAGGGATCTTTACATGGACTGCCTGAATAAAGTTCATAACTATCACAGGGGATCAATAAAGTGATTGGATTTGAATTGTTGTTCTTCAAGTGAGTACTTTTTGATAACTTAAGAATACTTTCTTGCTGTTGCCTTATTGTTACAGATGCGTCCAGAATCCATTCAGAACCTTTGAGATTTTCATGGAATAGGTGAGAAATAAATACTTCGACATAGAAATAATTGATGTCATTATTAACACCAATTTCTGATTGTTCCAATGTATTTATTCTTTCTGGATATAAATTTAGCAAGTCGTAAAAGGATTGGAACCACTTAACTTTAACTAAAAAGAGTTCCCTTTTAGCAAACTCTGGATAATTTAGTAGAATCTTTATTGCTTGTAAGTGATCTTTGTAATTATTTAATTTCCTTTTCCTAGCATCGTATTCTTCCTGTGCTGTATCGATTTCTTTGAGAATTTTATTGAATTTTTCATTATTTTGAGCAGATAACATTATTTATCTAATTATTAAATTATTTAAACTTTATTAACTGGTAAAGTTCAGCTAAAGTTGAAATTGAAATTTATATTTGAGGTTATGTTCTATACATTTCCGGGTTTCAGGAAACCGGAAAATTAAACCTGAAATCCTCTATTTGGATTAAAAAAAAATAAAAATTGCAGGTAAACCGTCGTAAAATCATTTTAATGATTTTATCTTCAAAGTTTACTAAACACTAATTTAATTATTTAAAATTAGTGTAAAAATGAAAATGTTTGTTACACCATTAATGATTTCAAAGTAAAAAAATCCGGTGTAGACTTAAGTAAATAATGCATTTTAACTATTAGTTTTGCATAACTTCTAACACATTCCCTGTAAACTCAAAGAGCATAAAATATTTCAAAAAAAAAAAAATCTTTTTCAATAAGAAACAACTGCAAAACCTACAAAAAAAAACAGTATAAATTGAATAAAACAATTTTCCCCAAAAACAGAAACCTTAGTACTTGATAAGTTTATTTGAAAAAGAGACTTGCGTGTAACATAAGTGAACATAAATAGTAATTACCTCTTAAATATACACAGCAGAATTTCTGTCGCCTGCTTCATTGCTCAAATGCAAATGCAAATCAACAACGATCTCATTTCTGTAGCGATTATAAACTTAGTCCTCAATTTTATAACACAATTACATTTCGTTTTACCAAATTCGCATTAACAAAATTCTTACATAGAAAAACTACTACTCAATCTACCAATTTTCTTGCATTCATTTAGAAGTTTTTAAAGTGGTAGTTAATGTTATGGCTGTATAGTAGTGAAGATGTACAACAATCGTTCTTACCTGAAGCTAATTACTATTTCACTAGGCCCAACTTCTTCGCTTCAACTTCGTATATAAGCAGTCTCCACATTTTCACTACAAACACTTCGGCTTCTTCGTCCAGAACCTAAAATATATATAAAAAATATTTACAAAAAGCTGCAAGAAAGAAAAGAGACAAAAACACCCACCATTTGTACATCCTCGAGGATGCCTTGCGGCTGCGAGCCAGCCAGCACCTTTGAGCAAATGAAATCAACCAATGTTGGTTCCGGTTCGCCAATGTACTCAATAATCTTTTTGTTTATCCACGGTCTGATCTTCTTCTCCATGAGTCCGTTATCGATAACCGACCAATCGAGTTGATAAGCAAACAGAGCTTCCTTTTCCGTTGGGATTTTCTCGATAAGCGACTTTATGTTTTTCCTCTTTTCCTCTTGAGATCTTATGCTTTCGTCCGACTTTTTATCACCGTTTTCCTTTTCTTTTTTGACATTCTTCTTATCCTCATTATAATCTGCAATAAATCAAGAAATTGCAAATAATTTTACAATTGAATAAAAAATTCAAAAACCTACCTAAAGGTATCAGTTTTCGTTTCTTCACTTGCGTAGTTGTATCATCTTCATCGGGATTGAAGACTTCTCGTAAATCCAACTTTTTCCTTTTAGGGTCTCTCGTTTGACCATGAGGACTTAAAACTATTGGCTTTGATAACGTTAACTTCATAGCTGGCGCATGAGGTAATGATTGTACTGGTTCTTCGTGACTGGAAATCGTCGAGTGGCGAGAATCTTCGTCGACCTGCACTTGTGTCCACTGGAAATTTAATAAAATATTGATAATCTTTACGTAAAAAATTATTGATTTTTTTTTTGCTTTTAAAATTGAATACTGCCAGCCTACCTGTGTTCTTTCCAAATCATTTTCTTTCGAAATTTCAAATGGAGGGCTATAATGGTCGTTATTATCCATATCACTGTCACTATCGATGGGTTCCGCTTCAACAGCTGCCAATTCTTGAGCCGCTTGCTGAACAACATATTGCTGCCTTTCATCCTTCAACCGATTTCGCACTTTATCGTGACGCCGCTCGGACCCTTTCTCGCGATGCTTCTCATGATCCGCATTAAGACTAATTAAAACTTTTGGTTTGTACTGTTCCTCGCGTTCTTTCTTTACCTGTAAAAATCAATATAATAAAAAATTATATTTAATATGAAAATAGAAAAAATTACCCTTTCAAATTCCGCATTTGGATCTTCGTATTCACCCGAGAATATTTTGCTCTTCAAGTCATCAATTTCTTCCTTTTCTTTAGATCTATCTCGGGCATCCGATTCGGCCTCTTTCACTCGTTCTGCCAGCCGTTTCTGTAACTCACGGCCCTTATAATATTTAACATCATCCCGCTCGTCGTCGTAATCTTCCAAGAACTCTTTCAGTCGCTTTGCATCTCGCTCCCTTTCCTCCTCTCTTTGCCTTTCCTTTTCGCGCTCTTTTTCATATTCTTTTAATTTTCTCCTTTCGCGCCCCTCCCAAGCCCTACAAAAAAAAAAAATAATAATAAGAAAAGCATTGAAAATTTAGTTTCCTAAATACCTTAGCCGTTCTTGATAGGAAGCTTCCTTTTCCCGTGCTCTTCGCTCCGCTTTCTTCTTATCTTTTGATTCTTCTTCCATCTCCTTTTCCTTGTGCAAATCCTTCGCGCTCTTCAGTTTATCGTCGCGATCTCTATCGCGTTCACGTTCGCGTTCTCTTTCCCTTTGCTCGCGATCTCTAGCTTCACGCATTTCTCTATCGCGAAGCTCCCTTTCCCGAAGGTCGCGTTCGCGGTTTTCGCGATTCTCGCGCTCTCTGGACGCTCGAAGGGCCGATTCATGTTCACTACGACTTCTCTCATGTTCACTTCGGCTTCTCTCACGTTCGCGTTCGTTGACTCTCTCTTTTGATCTGAGAAAAGGAATCATATTTATTAATATAAGCAATATTCACATATTAAAAAAGAAAAAAAAACACAACTTTAGATTACTTATTACTTTAAGAAGAAAAAAATATTAAAGAAAAGAAAATATGAACTCACCTGGATCGAGTGGGATGCCGTTTCTTCCGCTCTTCCTTCTCCGGACGTCTTTTGGGACTAGGCGAACGAGTAACATCGCGTTCAGAATTGGAATTCTTATCCGATGGCTTATCTTTGTCCCGCTTCCGACTGGTTTCGCGTTCCTCTTCTTGTTTCTAGAAGAAATAAATGCAAACACCATAAAAAACGAGCTTCAAAAATATACTAGATAGAACTATTCTTTTTTTATTGTGTAGATATAGTTCTAAAAGAATGTATTAAAATTTTCATACCACATCTACGACGATCCTATATTAATGATCCTTGTAGATACAAATTTGTTATTTTTGCGTTTTACACACTTTGATTGATTTTTTGTTTCACAATTATAAATATAGAGCATATAATAATACTAAATATACTTTCTGTAAAAAGAGAAAAGAAATGGGCTCATAGATAATCAGAAATAGTGAATGTTAAATTACGAGAGATGAGCCTGAGAGCTCAGCAAAACAAAAAACAAAACAACAACATTCAATCATTCATTTTTGGTCGCCATCCTAATAATAATAATGATCACAATAGCAATAATAAATGTGTTTTTGCTAGACTTTCCAATATTATTATTACATTAGGGGATAATTACATTATAGACGAATAAAACTTACTCTCTCGTTTACGAATCTATAGATTGTGTTGCACTAATCCCGCAGATGTTGTTCGTCTCCCTTGAAGTCTTCAAAATTGAAGTCAATAGTAAATGGCCGAGCGGACCGTAACTTACAAATACAATCCGTCGCCAAATTTATACTAACAAAATCAACAGAAAATTTCGATGTGTCTAAAGATCAACATCTCATTAACCAAGAAAAAAAGAAATTATTTTTGTGCAAAAACCAACTATTTTTTTGCAAAAGGTTCTAAATGTAAACAACAGCGATCAATGTAATATGATTCATGTACGAGAGCAAAAAAATAATCAATAATTTCTTTAAAACTTGATGAATTATTAAAAATAAAAAGAGAGTATACAACGCAACTACATTTGCTTAAGTACGCAAAGAAAACGGAAAACAAGAGAAAATAAATGTAAAAAAAAAAACGAAATAGATTAAAATGAAAAATTGAAAACAACTTTAAATTTTGTTCAGAGGTCTTAAGCAAATGTAGCGTGCCATTTTGACGATTTATGCACAATTGTGTAAAGACTCACCGACGGCGCCCTGGGCCGAACGTTGATGGAACTGCGCTGCTTCCATAAGCCTGTTTGGTTTCAAGTACCACATGAGCGCAACCTTAATAGCCTAACTTCCTAACAAGATACACAAATAAGACAACCTAACTCTCCCTGCTTACATCCCATTTTTAAGTAAAAGCTAGCCTATTCTGACTCTGACTCTAAGTCTTTTTCCCCAACCGCCTAGCACTTTTTTTTTATTTAGACCCCATAGACCCCGTTCTAACGTAAATCTAGTTCAAAATTGTACTCACTTTCATGATCTCACGGAACTTGCCAATTTCCCTAGTAATGAGATCTCGTTTCTCCTCCTCCACATCCGCCTCGTCCAGAATTTTGTTTCTCTTCTCAATCACCTCTTCTGCAATATTGAAAATTTTAGTTTTTAAGTAATTAAATAATGAATTGCCACTTATAACCTTCTTTTTTCTGCTCAAAATTGTTCATTTCTTCCTTATATTCCACCAGAAGTTGCTTAATTCGTTCCAAAGCATTATTATCCAACATTTGGCTCTCCTCATCAAGAGGTTCCTCTTCTTCAATCTCATCTTGCAAAGGAGAAGCAGACCCCTTTTCCTTTTTTCTCTTCTCAGCTGTAAAAACAAGTTAAACTGTAATAATAATAACAACAGTAAAGGCAAATCTTTAAATAATACCTTTGTATTCATCTAAGACAGCTTTGGTTTTTGCATCAACCTTAGCCACCAATCGCTTTTCACCAACCATCAAATCATGTAAAATTCTGACTGCCCTAAGGCCAGCATCAGGACCAGCCAATTCACAAAATCCAAAGCCCTTCACACGTTTCCAACTGATCACAGGACCACATGTTGACAATATCTGTCTTATTAATGTATCAGGAGCTTTTTCTGTTATATTACCTGCAACAAACAGCATGAATCCACTGCACCAAATCAGTATTCAGTGCACATACCAACAAATACAGTGACAGCAGGCCCTTGCAACTGCCGAAGCTGCTCCCTATTGGGATTGAGTTTGGGAAAGGCGCGAATTTGGGGCGCGGAAGTGACCTGCATAGGCACCATCTAAAACAACAACAATTAGTACATTGATTCGTCGCTTACAGTGTACTTATTGCTTACATGCTGCAAAGGCATAACAGCAGGCATCAATGGCGGTGGAGGTCCAGTCATTGGCATGTAAGCCATGGGCAATCCTTGTACTAAGGGCGGACGTCCCGGGAACGACATTGCACTCGTTTCACTTAATTACTTAACAGCGAACTTATTTACACACTCGCACCAAGAACCGCTGGTTAACTGAATGAAACCATTTCTTTGCAATTCCTCAATATAAGCTAACCTTTTTCGCTTTTTGACAAAGGGTTTTATTGAACGCTCTAAAGTTGTTCGTTTTTTATGGATCACAGCCTAGTTTGGTGTGGCGTAATTGTTATGAGTTTGGTACTATTAAAAAAAGGATTGCAAGCACATGCAGCACTCAGTCGTCCACCGAAATAACTCAAAGCACTTAGCAGGAATCCACGTAACATACGTAATCGAATGCACTGAAATGAGATGATGGAAATGTCCTCCTGTCTGTCCTCCAAGCACAGCTATGTGTCAATTTTGTTATATTTTGTCACTACAGGGGGCGCTTTCAATCAGAGGCGCTAAATTTAAATTGTAAAATCTAAATATTAATTATTTGCAATGTATTTATAATAATAATTTCTAATTAGATTGCTGTTATTGCTTACAAATTAGTTTGTTTACGTATATTTAATTAAAAACAAAGGTCAAGTAAACCAGTAAAAGGTTCAAAAGCTTTCAGATAAGAAGTAATAATTTGATTGTTTGTTTGTCTTTCTTTTTAATTAGTAAAATAAGTAAAAATAATAAAGAAAATTTTGTTCTCTAATATAGTAAAAAAATCGTTAAAATTAATTCATTATTTGGGTTTTATATATAAATTTGTATAACTTATTTTTGTTATTAACGTCTCAATGTCTCATGACGAACGATCAGAAAATAATTAATAACTTTTGAACAAATTAAGCCAGTACAATAATTTGAATTTAATTTAAAAGATAGTTTAATCATCCATTTATATAATTTATTATTAATTTCGATTTATTTGCAATAATATCAAATAATTTCAATTTAAAAATTAAACAGCCTGTATAAAAGCAAAAAAAATGTTTATTTTTAAAATTTCTTTAAAATAATCAAACGCAGTTTATATAGCAATTCTTTAGTGAAAATCATATAAAAATCGCTTGGTAACTTTAGATTTTATAAACAAATTATAAGGATATCTTTCGTTACTTTACTAAACGTCTGATGAAGAATAATAAACGGTTAGAAAATTATTAATAATTTTTGAACCAATTAAGATTAAACTAATTAGGGTCAATTTAAATATAATTTGACCTACCATTAAAAATATTATTTATAAAGTACATTTTAAATCGTCGCCTAATATTAATTAGATTAATAATAATAAGTTTTTATAATTTTTCATATAGTATTGAGGCATAACCATGCAAAAACATATTTTAAATTGCTTATAAAAATCAAAGAATTTTATTTATTTATAGTATATTATTGCAATTTTATTTTTATTTCTGCGTAATTTGTTTTACAATATTTAGTTTTACTAAATGCACCACATAAAATAAGAAAAAAATGTAAAGAAATTAAAAAAAAAAGAAAGGAAAATTAATTGACAGTAAAGTAATATTTTTTTAATTCTTATTTAAATCTTTCTAATCTGTTAAATATATTTTTTTGTGCCGTAGCGCCTCAATATATGAAAAATTTACAGCAACAATTAAAAATTTGTTTGTAATATTCAAAGAAATTTTTTTTGAATGTAAATAAAATATCATAAACAAAGTTTCATACATTTAGAGTACTTTGCAAATACTTTTTTGACCAAATTAAAAAAAAAAACTACTGTTCTGTTGTACTATATAATTTAATTTCTTAATTGAATATTGCAATTTAAACTAAAATAAAATAATAAAAATGGGTTTAGTTTTGTTTTAAAAGTAAAAATAAACTATGGGATGAAAAAAACCTGCTCGATTAAACAATGTAATTATATAATTAAAAAAACTGCTGATGAAGTCTTAAAAAAACTTCTGGAATATTCCATAAATAAACAACAATGTTCTAGAAATTCCTTATTTCATATTCTATGGGGCTTCTTAGAAGAGAATATCAAGTGTGTTGTTTATAAACAACTTTTTTTTTAATTTCAAGTCCTGAAACTTATAAATTTAATTCAATTCAATTTACTATTATTCCAAAACAGAAAACAATGCATATTCTTTTAAAATTAAACCCTTGATGAAACGTAAAAAAATTATACAAAAATTTTAAATGTACTAATAAAAATCAACTTTTCTAGATAAAAAAAAGTAAATAATAATTTTTAAGACATAATTTGGAAAATTTTGATATACTCGCAGAACAAGAACTAATTAAATGATTTTATACAACCTTAGGAAAGTTTTAACCATATAAAAATCAAAAAAGCAATTAACACAATCTCCTAGTTTACCTCTGATATTTCAAATTCAAATCATTTACTACGAAATCGACAAAAAACTATAAAAAATTAATACGCAATTTCAAAATCACTGAAAACACAATAAAAAACCTTAAACTTTTGCATTTTAAATTCAGAATAATCACAAACCCGAAATATTATTCATATTACATATATTTTTAAGAACATCTTACCATACATTATTCCTTACATGAGTCATTACAGATTTAAGAATTATGTACAATTATTATTATTAAATTCTTAAGAAACATTTGATTAAAAATTTCGTGCCTTATTTACAGAGAAAATATCACAATTATTACTAAATGAATGAAATTAAAAAAATAATTGCATCGAGCGTGCTTGCGTTTTTTTATCTTCTTCTTTTTCTTAGCGAAAAGTGTATGTTATATGTGAAAAGAGTACATAATTCATAAACAATTTATCTGACCGTTTATGCAAAGAAGGCTACCAAACGTGTGTTAATATTATTAAATGTTACAAAAATGACCATAGTAATGGCATTACAATATTAAAAAAAAATCATTTTAGAAAGAAAAAATGGAAAACAATTGGTCGTAGATAGAAAAAAATGTTCAAAGAAATTTGAAAAATTTGACGGATGCACACATTTACAAACCCTGTTAAAATTCTTACCAACGCATAAGAATAGTTTGTGAGAAAATTTACAACAAAGCTCATTAACATACATTATTTCATTTTCCAGCAGCGATGATGCCCTTTAAAGCGAAACGCGTGATTTCAGTTATCTCTCAATGGGTTAAATACGTATTACAGATACACTGAGGAGAGCGACTAAACACGGTTTGCAGATAAATCTACTTCTTGAACGAATTAATGAATGGCTCAGACCTTGTCCTCGATCGTTCTATGCGTACCGTTAATGAACATTATACATTACAAACTAATGTTTTCCTTTAAAAAAAAACAAAAACAAAAAGAATTACAAAAAAAAACCTAAACAGAACAAACCAATAAGTAAAGTCTAATTTATGCGAACCGATAATACAGAATTGCGCTGAATATTGTTACTGATGGTGAGCGATGGCGATCGGTTTACATATTACAATTTACTGCTGCTTGCAACACACACACTGCAGTGTTTTTAACAAACCGTTGGAGAACGCAACACATAATAAGAACAAAACTAATAATATACATAGTTAATTAAACTGAATTACGAAATGTAGTAGTACATACTTCTTCTACTATACCCATTTATAGATCCTTGCTTTAATTTGTATTTAATTTACAATATTATTAATCACAGCTTTACCAATAATATATATTTTTAAACTCTGCATCGAAAGATCAGACTTTTCCGTAGTTTCTTAAATATGAATAACGAAATCACATGTATGTATTATAATATTCACTACAGTTACGTGTTTACATAAAGATATTCTCCAATCAATGTGCCTATTTGGGGGACAGTATTTACACACACTAAGCGTGTCTTGTTTCTGGGTATGACTTCTTGACTAATGAAATTTCGCTAACAAAGTAAAGCAATCACATACAGATTATTATCATTTAAGTATTATTATCATCCAGTGGTATTCGAAGAAAAAACGGTACGTGAATTCAATTTCGAAATCTACACACATATCGAATGCAAAAAAGAGAAATGAAAATGCGATGCGCAACATAAAAGAATATTCTGTTTGTGTGTGGCATATACTTATATGGGGATAGAACATGCGTGCCACACGCGAAAAATAAATGCAACGGATACAATTCTGTATTCAATATCGACAATTTGCATAAATTATTAAAAGAAAAAAAAATTATAGCAGAACAATTGTTACACCCTACTCCTAACATATTAATACACAATAAAAACCTTACTGTTAAATTGTTTGGACCGCCAATACTTTTACGTAAAAGTATTTGCGTTTACTTATAACACAAGAGAAACGAAAAATTATTATCGTAAAAAAAACCAAAAAAATGATTAACTGTTAAATTATTAAGTATGTGTTGTTGCTTGTAAATAATGAAAAGGCAAAGCTAGTCTACGTGTCGTGCATCAATTATTCGTCCGCGAGGAATCAACGACTTTTCACTTGTTTTTTTTTCTCTCTCTCTTATATCTGATCAGCCAAAAAAAAAAGAAATGTAATTAAAAAAAAAAAGAACGCGTACTCTTTCGACAATTTTTGATTAACGTTAGATTGCATAGTAGCTAAGGATCGTTATGAGTTATAACAATACTGCATACAATAACTATTTTAATTATTTAAATGTATCTTTATATTTGTACTCTCTAGACTTTTTCTCTTATCTTTAATTTTCATCTTTTACAAGTCAAACTATAAGCAATATGCTAGCTTTAAACGTGTTTTTTTTTTAATGTCCCTAGATTAGTTTCGTATAAATTTATAATATAGATTTTTTTTAAACTTTGCATTAAAACTCTCGATATTTAGGTGCTTATACATATAAAATCAGTTCTTTTCAATTTGTTTTTGTTTTTTATCCCTAGTCAAAATCATGCTCTCTAAATACATCTCCTTTGCTTGGCATTTCTTTTAAAGCTACGATTACTCTTCGGTCCGATACAGATCATCGGACGACTCTCTTCGGAAACAATTATATATTTGTACTACTCTCGTGCGTATTACAGATCATTGGTGAATTTGCCACCAACAATTGCTGTGAACTTCTACCCTCTGCCCACATGGAATATTACATCTGTTCGTTTGAAGCGAACCAATTTTACGAGAAAAAATGAAAAGTACGGTCAACGGCAGAGGGTAAAAATTACGAACCGCAATTGCACTGCACATTTTACATATTTTATATATATATACCTACATAAATACGGGGTCAATTTTTAAATTTACACAAACCTAACCTAGCGAGAAATAAAATCAATGATTTGCTAAAAGGAAACACAAGTAAGAAAAAAAAAATCAAACAGCAATTACCATTAAAAAATTCTGTCTCTTATCGCAGCGCAGGTCGCAGCAAAGCATTTAAAAATGTCATGAATATTACAATTATTATCACAGTTAACAACAGAATCATTCCAAATTAGTATAATTTAACCGGCTTTTCCACACGCTAATTACTCCCCAATCCCAAATCGAAATCAGTCCAATTAACAAATCATCCAAATTACTCGTAAAACAATTCGGCAGCCTGTTATCGCTTATAGTTTGAAAAATTTGTGCTAACAATTTCTTTGTTTTGTTTGTTGTTTTTTTTTTTTTTGGTTAGGTTGCTTGAATGTTTTCTATTTTTTTTATTTTTTGTTATCTCTTATTAAATTATTGACTAATGTTTCATTGTTAAATGCGTTACTTGGTTACGTTACTTGTATTACTCTGATTTTCATGTGTCAGTAGTTTTGGTTTTCTCGAAGGCACTCGGATAATGCGAATTTTGTTGTTCGCAGTCGTGGTGTGAGTTTTGTGGTGGTGGTGGTTGTTGTTGTTGAGAATGTGCGAGCCACGTCGTCGAGCAGAGCGTCGCGGCGGCGTCCGAATAGAGCGGGCGACGACAGCACGACGTTGTACTCTATGCCGAGCCGAGAGATGTAATCTACCGTTAATCCAAATTGCGTTACATGCGAAAAGTATAAGTCTTTTGTTTACGTTGAAGGGTTGCAGTAGTAATTTACGAATAATAATCCATTTTAAACTCTGAGAATGCTTTTGTAGTGCCTTGCGTTCGGATAACCGACGTTTCTATAAATATTACGTGACACAGGGTATCCTATAGGCTCGCAACTCCAAGGAGTCGCGCTCGGTTGCATGCTGAAATTCAACTGCGAACAGGAAACATGGCCAATCACTAGGCGTCTTGCCACCACCGGCACCGGAACAAGAACTTGAACGAATCCACCTACCTCTCTTGGTATGGGCTTAATCCTAGGCGAGGTTACGGAAAGATTATTGAAGCGCTGCTTCGGTACAAGGATCGGCGGTCGCGTTGGCTTAATCCGCTTGAACTTGTCCTGAAGTGGCGTGGTCGGCGGTGACGTTGACGGGCTCGAGTTCTCCGATGACGATTCCGACGGGAACGTTGCTAACGTGCAGTACGAACCTTCCGATTCGCCCAATCTGCAAAGCGACATTCGAAAGATTAGTCTCGTTATCGAACGACTAACAAGCAGCAGAGACGATGCAAATCAATGCAAACGACCTATACGTCCGCCAATTGATTGATTGATTGATTCAGGCAACAGGACTGCAATACGTACCGATAGCAAACTTCTGTGGGATCGACCCAGACTGTCAATTCAGTCGGTAGACGCAAGTCATTGTACGTTAGGCCGCATTTGCTCGCCGCCTGTTCCAACGTGATGTCAACCGGTGTCAAACCGTTGACTCGGATACAGCGGTAGCCCTGGCCTTTAGCCGGCACGTCGGGAAACCAATGCTTCTCGAATCTACACACACGGAGCAATTACAGACAAATTAGTGCCAATGAAGCGCAAACCACTGCTTAATAGAGAAAACATGTACAACACACAAACATCGATTCTAGCGCTGGGCAAAACAAAAAAAACTGTCCATCATTTCATTAATTGTTCTTTATTATCGCATAGCTAAAAGGCTAATTGCAAAATCTGTTATGGAAAAAACTTTAAATGGAATTTGTCTTTGAAATACTTGCATATATTGGAAATTTCAAATCGAATTAACTATTTCTGAATAATTGCCCCAAAAACCTTTAAACTATATAAATTACCATAAACATTAAGTAATATCTTTGTCATAATTGCTTGAAAACGCAATGTAAACGTTGTTATAATAAATGTAACAACTGTTTACGTGAGAGTTTTGTAACTTTGCACGATGCCTCTTTAAACTTTATGTCGCTCCAACAAACACTTGAAACATTTAAATTTAAGTGTTTACTCGAACCAAATACGCATCTAATGATTCAAAATAATGCAATTTTGCATTACTTTCCATAAAAACAAAATAACATTTCGCAAAAAATATAAAAATCGATTGTTGCTTAGTGTATTGACAATGTTTTTTATTGGTAGCGTTTATTTTGCATAAAGAAAACAATTGCGGTCTTACCTTTTCATCAGAAGCTGTGTAAGATGATGCTTGAAATTCTCCAATTGGTCTCTAGGAAACGTCTCACTCTTTTCGATAAACTTCAGAAGGAACATAACAGCAGCTAATACCTCGTCTTTCATATTTGCTTATGATGTTGTATTATATTACATCGATGTAGGAACGGATTTTATTAATCGTTATTGTGATCTGGATCTGAAAATCAAGAAATAACCAATTTACTATAAATAGCAACAAGCGCAGAAGAAACAACGAATTCGCTTCATTCGAACCAAGTGAAACAACATACACATAGAACACGTAACAAAACTAAACGACTGCAAACATAACGATTTTGTTTTCACCTGCCGACCGATTATTATGTAATTTCGCAACGGCGATGTTATTAATTTGAAAATTACTCAAGAACGGCATAAATTAGACCGAAACCGATTAGACCGTAGAGCGCCCAATGCAGTCTTCCGAACCGATTTTGTTTTTTTTTTTCTTTTTGAGCAGCCAGTAGCTAGTAGTGGCTCTGACAATACGAGGAGGCCATCGAATAATCCTTTTCACGGACGTTAATTACTTACTGCTAAATTATAATGGGCAATTTGCAAGCGGCGAACGTTTCGCAAAAGAGGCAAAAAGTTTCATCAAGAACCGGAGGTGACTAACGCTTTCTTGCAATTAGCCTTCGTATTATACAAGCGCTGTTATTGTAAAACATTAACAATAAATAAGATATCGCCAGTTACCCAGAACGGCCAATATTTAACGTACGAATTATAAACAAAAAACGTGTATAAACAAGTTTCAACATTAACATTATTAACAATATGCATATTGGCCGGATTACTTTACGACGCACGACGAATTGTTAGTGGAAGAAAAGCAAACAAGGGCCTGGAGCGATAAGAATTAATTAAATCTCAAATAACACAAAAGAGTAGGCTAGGCAGGCTGGCTGGGAAATCAGACAATCGCGCCTAATATTTTATATCAACAGCAATGATTTAACAGACAACTATTACAGTTAAAGCTAATAATGCCGAGGTTAATGCAAGCCGAGAAGAGCAAACCAACGAACGATTCCTCAGGTTAACACACATCCAGATCACCAGTACAGTGGTACCGTGGTACTTTCATACTCTACGTTTCTTTCACAAGTCTTTCAGAATACACTTTTGCAATGAGCGACATACGTTATCTTTGGGCAACCGAATTTTTCACAAATAGCAATTATCATAACCGCAGTACCAACAATGAGAAACCGGAGCGATTGTTTGCCCGTATCCAAGTGTTGTTATTTACGGAGCAAACAGCAATTGAAAAGATACGGAGGCCATGAAAAGTCAAAATGTTATGTACCTTTTATAATGAAACAAACACACGTACAACAAACACTAGGCCAGCTTTATTTTACTTCTTCTTGAAAGTTCTCCTTTGAGGTGTTCTCACACTACTGCACTTCTGTAATCATTCACATCAACAGAGCGAGAGCAGAGTGCGAAGCGGAGCAAGTGGAGGCAGATGCGGGGCACTTAGTTGGCTGTGGTGGCACCGTCGAACAAAGAACTGGCGACCCCAACAACCAAGTCAACACATTGCACGAAAAAGTGCTGCTGCTGCTGCTCGTTTTCGTATCGGGTCACGACGTTCTCCAGAGCCACTAGCACGGAGCAATTAGGATCGCAACGAACGCGACGTTGTAGGCTTCGGCAGCACCAGCAGCAGCAGCCTCAGAACAAAGTCGAGAACGCGAAAAAAAAATTAAAACGTAAACTGCGTACTTGGAGAATTAGAATGTCGTCAAACCTTGTAGTGGCGAACGATTGAAGTAGAATACAATTACAACTACAGCGGCAATTCGTTAATAAAAACAATACTACTACGAACGACGGCAACGGACGCGTATACGTGCCAGTGCACACGCACAGGACCCTGTTCACAACAAAGTACGTCACATATGCTTGTGTTTACGTATTTTCTATCTTTACGCACACAGAGCCAGGGGCCGATCGTATACGTGATAGGCTTTGTACGCACACAAACACACACATAGAGAGAACGATCGGAACATACGTGACACATTTACGTGTGGAAATGTGCGAAATTGGGCCCTGCGAATCGACCGGACTTATTCTAGCATGTACTTACTTGATGAATGTTGACTCTCGGAGATGAACTTAAAAGAAACAACACCGAAAAGAAGAATGCTACTCGACCGAGAGAGCCATAAGCAACACAATGGATGTATAAGCGACCACAAAGCAACTAAGGAGTGATGGCGCTGTGCTTTGTGCCGAGTCAGGCCATCTGCTTACTGCGCAGCGTCCAATCGGAAATGACTCACTGTGATCATCTGTTTCGACGGGTGGCGGCGCTCTTGCAAGAAGCGCCAAATTCAAAAATAAAAATAAAAACATCGAAAGCCGCAATTACAATTAAGGCAAATAAAAAGTTTTCACTCATAAATTAGTAACTTTTGGTAAGTAAAAATTTAATATTACTCCTTGAATTTTTAAAACAGTTAAAAGTGAAATTGTTAAAAAAAGGTACAAACAAAGAAGAAAAAAAAAAACATTAAAATCTGCAATGGGAAAAGTTCAAATCCGTTCAAATGTTGCCCGGACGATCATCAAAGTGGTCTTGGGTCATTGAAAGGAAACGACTAAGCGAAAATGGCGAAAATTCTAGAGGCGACAACGTTCTGTTAATTGCGCACATCGTTTCGTTCAATTATAGTGTAAACACCTAAAAAACTGTTTACTGCTATACATTGCCGATTCGATTCGCGAATTACATAAGTGCTCATCAGCAGCATAGACGACGGCGGACGATAAAAAGGGAATTATCAGACGAGCGATTTAAATGAATGGGCTCCATTTGAATAATGCTAAAAATAAATTGTTTTCTGTACAGCCCAAAGAGAGGAGCGCATAATATTAATATACACAGGGCACACTTTATTCCGATCGCGAATGCGACGCATTATTTCCGTAGCAACAAGATTTCCTTATCGGGGAGAATTTCGCTCGATCGGACGAAATTGCATACGTCGCTCTGCGTTGCATATCTTTCGCTATCAACGGAAATGCATCTACAATTAATTCGTTATCGAATTTATTTTTCTTGGTCAGTGTTTCGTTAAACACCAAACGAATACATACAGGGGCCCAATTTTTGACGCTCTTAAAATCTCCAAATTGGAGAAATCTCCAGTGGCACCCTATTGGTGCATTTCGAAAATTGAGCGTTCTGATTGGCAATCTCCAAATTGGAGAAATCTCCAGTGGCACCCTATTGCTGCATTTCGAAAATTGAGCGTTCTGATTGGCTGATAGCTTTTCAAACGCAAAACGCCGAGAGTAGCACTGGAGATTTTCTCCAACGCCGCCATATTGTCCCATTTAATCAATGTATTAAAATCTCCACACCTAATACTGGCCGAGATTTCATAACCTATAATTCAGACATTAAATGCATTGATTAAATGGGACAATATGGCGGCGTTGGAGAAAATCTCCAGTGCTACTCTCGGCGTTTTGCGTTTGAAAAGCTATCAGCAAATCAGAACGCTCAATTTTCGAAATGCACCAATAGGGTGCCACTGGAGATTTCTCCATT
>JASKGO010006853.1:0-18090 GCA_030556065.1 Holobus sp. GC000080 | reverse complement strand
TTAATTTGATTTAATTTCTTATTAATTTTTTTATCAAGGATACAAATTGAAGTAAAGTAAAGTTATCCTTTTTCCACACTTCACTGGAAGTGGAAAAAGGATCACTTTACTTTCAGCTACTTTCAAAGAAGACTCTTTTTAAATTTTAATAGTAAAATTTAATTTAATTTAATTTATGTTTTCAATAATAATAATTATTTTTCAATTATTGCTTTCCTTTCTAAAACTTAAACAATTAATAATTTCCATCTCAAATCCCATCCTACCATTGAATTGACTCCACAGCAAGCAACTAAATATAAATAACCGTCGAAGTTCTCTCGCAAGTCAAGTCAAAGTCTTCCTTCCACCTTCTTCAAGTGGTAGAGTGGTAGAGTCCCAATTAATTGATGCGTCTTACATCTTATTTTTTTCCACGCGAATACCTCCGGTCTCACTTTCCAGCAGTTCCATCGTACCGTGACCATATAAATATGGCTATATCCGGTTGGTGGTTGTGTGTGTGCTCGATGCTTCCACACATAGGTCTACCTATATCTGTCTATCCATCTATCCATCTATCTAGTGCACACATGAATCGGACCCACCGATGGTCGTCTACCCACAAGCAGAAGCAGAAGCACAAGCACAAGCAAGTCCACGATCGAACTTATACGCCGCTCGGTCGACTTCTTGTATTCGACTTGTATGTACGAGTACGTGGTAAAAGAAGTACACTCGCACTTTTAATTACCTTTACTCAACCAACAACAGCCAACAGCTTACATAGAAGCAAAAGAGCTTAGTGCTTCTACTTCTATAGTATAGCCGCTGCGTTGGATGGATGACTGGATGGATGGATGGATGGAGTTAAAGCACAAGGGTACATAAATTGAATATTAATTAGGTGTACGTGCTAATAGATAACGGACGCTGATAACGAGCGCCAGTACCGCCACTGCCGCTGCCGTCGCCGCCGCACCGAATGCGTAGTCAATTGGAAACAAGTGAAGTGAGTGCGGTGGTGCGAGTGAAGCGAAGCGGCGCCTCTACATCATTAACATCATAATAACCCCGGATAATTTTCGGTCAACTATATACGTTGATGACCGCCGCAAGTCACCAGGTGCCCCTTGAAAGCACCCTTCCTTATCCGATTTCGAATTTTTAGTTTTTATTTTTTTTTTTGTAATTTTGTAAAACTGTTAATAATGTATGTGAATTTGTGAAAATCAATTGATTTTTATATGATCTTTTAAATTTTTTAATTAAAAAATAAATCGCTAAAAAAAATATTCTAATAATAAACTTCCTTCAAAGTGAAGTAAAGTAAAGTTATCCTTTTGTCCACACTTCACTGGAAGTGGAAAAAGGATCACTTTACTTTCAGCTACTTTCAAAAAAGACTTTTTTTTTAATTTTAATAGCAAACTTTAATATAATAATACTGAATTTATTTATTTAATTGTAAAATTAAGAATTAATTGCTTTAAACGATTGAATTAAAAGAAAAAGAAAATTAGAAAAGATTCAAAGAGACAAAATAAAAATAAAAATTAATAAAGGGAAGAAAAAAAAAAAGAAATAGTTTCAAGAAGCAGTTGAATGAGAAAAACCGTTGATTAATTTAAAATCGACAAACGGTTCGCTTCTCCTTCTCTTCGATACGTAAGCGTACGCGTTGTGTCATTTACGACGATAATTATTGTTATCGACAGGTAAACGAAGCACCTGTTCGAGTAGTCTCCAAGAAGACATTTCCGGTTTTCGCATGCACGATGTATATTGAATAGAATAGAAGTGATAGCGTAAAAGGAGGCGAACTGAAAGGAAAAAAAAAACCGGCAGAGCACACCCGGGGAGAAGAAGACCTCACTGGCTCACCTCTTTACAAACACACATTCTTACACAAACCCAAAAACACATATCTATACACTCCAAAAGAAAGTCCATGCGTTTGCTGCACTCGACAAAAAGGAATAATATAGAAAAGAGAGCGCTTATTACATTCTATACTCTCGTATATTGTGCAAAACCGACGTCCGACGAAATTCGAGTTTATGCAAATTGTGCAAGCAGCAGCAACAGCAGCAGCAGCAGTAGCACCACATCTTTGTTTTTCTTTTAGGCGCGTCGCACGGCCTTTTCCCGTTTCATCATCACCACCATCACCATCACCATCACCATCATCACCCCCGCAACCGCCACACATACATGTACGTATTCCTAGATTAGATGCATATGTGCGTCTGTGTATTTCTGTATGTGTGTGTGTGTGTACGGTTCGTAATAATTAAATAATTCCTTTCCGTCTGTTATTGTGCTTGTGCTACCGCCACTGCTGGTAACCGCAGAAAATACAGAAAGTATACGTGCCGAGGGTAGCGACTAGTCGAGTCCACCCCTTATGTGTCTCTTCTTGGACACACAGATCTCTCTTTCTCTTCCTCTCCGCTTCCTCACCAGTCCTCTCTAAATTCATTAGCCGGAGATTTTAAAATTACATTTCGCGCGCGCGTCCACCGAACCAGCGAACGAACGAACTAACCTACGTATGCGGGTAAATTCGTACGAGTACGTAGTATGTGCGGCAAAATTCCTTTTTAGACCGATGCACCCCAATTTGCATACACACAACATCAAAAGCGTACGTACAATTCATATATTATATATATATATATATATATATATTTCTATTTTGCCTCTTTTTTTTTGTCTTTTGTTTTTGTTTTCCATATTATGCATGTTGAATATATGTGTAGAATGTGTATAGTATAGAGTTGAATATAGATATTCCAACTCAGAATTCTGAGTCCCTGATGGTTTTTGCGACTCCTTCTTTTTTTTTTGTTCTTTTCTATTTTTTTTTTTTTTTTTTTTTGATATTATTTCTTGTCTATACATATAGTAGGTTCTAGGCAGAGTGTAGGAGGGTAAAGGTAGAACAGAGTGGCAGAACAGTAGTAGAACAGTACCTTTGCCCTGTGCGGCGCACAGGAATCGCTAATCAATCATCAACATGCAAAAAAGTGATTAGGAAAATCAATAGATATCTTTTCTTCTGCACACACACACATGTTTAGGACTACTGTTCGCCTATACTATACTCGTACATCTAAATTCTAAAGCATAGAGGCATAGCAAAATCATCCCTTAAAAAAAAAGAAGTTTCGATGCCTTAAACTTTTAAGGTTTTTAATCTTTTTATGTAAAAGAGGCTTGTTTTCGAAAAAAAAAAAAAAGTTCATTTTGGAATAGCTGAAAGTAAAGTGATCCTTTTGTCCACTTCCAGTGAAGTGTGGAAAAAGGATAACTTTACTTTAACTTCACTTCGAATCCTCGACAATAATATTTAATAAGAAATTAAGTTAAAGTTTATTGGAAACTAAATTAAATTGGTAAAAAATTAAGCTAAACTAAATTATCAAGGATTCAAGGTGAAGTAAAGTAAAGTTATCCTTTTTCCACACTTCACTGGAAGTGGAAAAAGGATCACTTTACTTTCAGCTATTTCAAAAATGACTTTTACGATATTCACATCACTTTCACTTCACTTCACTTTATATTTCTTAATAAAGAATAAATTAAATGATCATTTGAAAAGAATTAAAATTAAAACATGAAAATCATTAAATCAAATTAATAAAAGGTAAAAAAAAATGAACAATATATCAAAAATAATAAACTTTAGAATTCGGTAGAATTCAAAATTAGATGAAACACATAAAACCAATAACGGAAATTTTGAAATCATTGGTGTGGTCTACCAAAATCTTCCTCCGGATATATATCTGCATAATAAACATACCAAGTACACACTCTCAAACCAACACACACATACGAGTAAAAAAGAGAGAGGAGAGAGCGCTAAAATATCGCACCGGAGATCCCTTTTCTGACCCTTCTTTTCGAGTACCTGCCTGCATAAAATTCAAGCTTTAACTTTTATGTGCTAGCTAGCATATTTTGGGGTAGACCTAAATAATCGAAAGCAATTGTCTTACTCTTCTCCTCTCGTCGATAATGATCATCGGCTTTTTCGGTCCCTCTCTATAGTACAGAACGCAACAAAACACACATGCAAATTCCATCAGCAGCAGCAGCAGCAGCAGCAGTACCACATATAATGAATTCCGAAAAGTATCTCTGCACTATAGCGTTTAGGGGGGTTGCATTCAATGCGTAATATGCAAATATCTATCTGAAACCGGCAAGAGGCGAAGGATTAAAGTCCCACAAGGATTATCTTAAAGGTCATTAATAAATCACCTATAAATATCAATAACAATGGATTGTCACCCTTTTCTCCTTCTTCTTCTTCTTCTTCTTCCTCTTCTTCTTCCACTAGTACTACTACTATTACTTCTTCTTCCTCTTCTTCTACTGCTTCTTCCGCTGCACGACCAAAGATATCGGCTTGCTCTGCGGCAGCAGATGCACGCACATGCAAATTACTTTATGGTCTACTTCTGCTGGAGGAAATCTTGGCATTGGCACATTACAACCGTACAAACTATAGCTAAAGCAGCAGTAGCAGTGGTGTAGAATACATATACTACTCTAGCTGGGTAGTATGGGGTGGAGTAGTGCACTCGAGTAATATTCAAATTAGATGCGAATTCACATGATGATTATGCACGTTTACGATTATCATAAAAATACTGCGCGCCGGTGTGATAGGTATAGTTACGCAGGCAGTTGAAGAATTGCATTAAAGGCTTAGTAGGTGAAGATTCGAAATTCGATCTTCTAAATTCATTGAAATCTTTTTCATTCTATCTTTGGCCGAAAAAAAAAATTCTAAAGCATGCTTTACTTTTATCGATATCCTGATTTCATCTCTTCAAAATTTTTCATTTTATTCCAATTTTTCATAACTTTAACATTTTGAATATCTTTTTTCATAATTTTCAATTGTTCAATTTTGAATTAAGAAGAATTCTCCTTCTTCATTTTAAATCTTTCATTTCAATTATTATTTCTATTACTAAATTCTAAATTTATGTATTGCCAAATTTCCTTCTTATTGTTCTTTAATCTCTTATTTCAGCAGTAATTGCTTATTTATCATTTGCTTTTGTTTTCTTTTGTTTTTGTTTTTTGTTTTTTTGTAACGATTGCGCAACGATTTTCTTTCGACAATTTCTATTACGACTAAATAAGTCATAAGTAAGTCATGATGATGATGATGATAACAATAGATAATAATAAGAATTTTATGACAAAATATTCTTATTAAGTACTTGTTCTCGGATCTCGTCGAAATCTTAAATGAATATTATTTTTTTCTGATGTAAGTTAGTTCACTACCGAGAAAAAGAAAGAAGTTCAGATGTTATAAATAAGTTATAAAGTTACCGCGGCAAACATAATTTCGCTAATAATATATATATATATATCAAAAACGAAGACTGATTGCTTAAACGCGAATTGATGTCTAGGTTAAAACAACCCATACTACTTTCATGAATCTTAAATCATCGAGATATGGTTTCATTATATGTACAGCACAGCAGTATAGCAGTGGTTTTACTAGACCACTTTCAGTCATTTTCAAAAGGACGAAAAGCTGTATATCAAATTACAAGTGACTTAAGTCATTAATATAGTTTAGAGAGAACCAGTGGGAAAATTTCCTTGTAAATTTAGAACAGAATTTCATTTATTTCACGCAATAAAATCGCATTTAATGCAACTTAACTATCTATATAACACTAACTAGAAGACCTTAAACATATTACAATATTACAATTTCTTTGTTAATTTTCATCATCTCATCCCAATGGAAAACAATCATTTTAAGATCAAATTTAAAAACTACATAAAAATGTTAAAAAGGAAATCATCAGATGCAATTAACGAAATTCAATGCCTGCAGACAACAAATGAATTCTTTATAGATCTCCCGAAATGGTAAATCATGACCAAGAGACCAAGAAAGGAAAGCCAAAAAACGCGGTGCGGAAATATGCATCGCCTGGAAGAAGAGAGGAATAGGAAACAAAACATGCGGAAACAGGGAAAACATCACGTCGCAATATCATCAGCATCGTCAGTACAATCGGGACGTCTGCGTGAAGAAGAAGGGCTGCCGAGGAAGGAAGGGGTAGAAGGTATTAAGAGGTAGGTATAGTATTGCGAGGACGGACGACTGGGACGACTAGGACCAGGACCAGGATATAGTTCGATTTTTAAGTAAAAACCTGCCTTGCTCTTCTATCGTATGATATTGCAAATAATATTACAAGCGCAGTTCTTGCGTTGCCTCTCACTCAGCAGAGCACTCACTGTCTGCATAGAATAGTTTAGTTAGTGTGCAGTAGGTAGGTAGGTAGGTATATGGTGGCCAGCCACATCGGGGGACAGGTCCACCAAGAAGGACCAAAACGCCTGGCCTGCCTTTGCCTACTATAGAGCCTCTCCTGTCCTGGCCGTGGCCGCACACACAGCACACACAGAGAGAGAGCAAAAGAGGAGAGGCAGAGGGCGCCTGCGATCAACTGGATGGGCGGCACCGGAGAAGCACGCGCGCGAGGGGAGAGCTGTGTGCCGCCGCTTGGCCGTTCGCGGCGTTTCACACGACGCGATATTACTACTAGTAGTCAGTGTTGGGATTCCCATCCCGACGAGAACACGCTCAGAGCGCCGCCGGTGTGTGTGCTGCATACCCCCCAGAATTCAAACGACAGACACATCGCGCTCACGCAAAATCACCACACAACACAACACTACGTATAATATTATAATCGAAATAATACCCTCTCGCTGTTGTGTTTTATTATCCGAAAAATAGTAGTGCGCGCTTCAAAGAAGAACACTTATCGTATCTTCCGTTTTCTTATTACACAATAATTGATTCATTGAATCAAGGAACAAAGTTTTTCGAAAAGCGCGCAAACTACTAAAAACAAGAAAGAAAAAAAAAACGAGAAAACCGCGGGTGATAGTTTAAAAAGTTTAAAAAACAAAATAAAAAATATTTTAAAATTAAAATTCGCAAAAGAAGAAAACCAAATAAAAAATAAAAAAATGCAGTGCGGGTGTGCTTCTTCTTCTTCTTCTTCTGCTTCATCAGAGCGGTAACACGCAAACTTACAAAACTACCCCGACCGGACTTCAAAGTTCGCGCATCTCATCTCTAGTTTTTACATCAATCATATCTTATCATCCGAAGCGCTTTATACAAGCTTTACCAGCACCGCCACCACCAACCACCACCACACTATAGATGAAGCCCCGTTGGAAATGAAGAACCAAGATGACAGTTGCGAAATTTGCAACATTTTCGGCGACGTTACGGTGCAGGTGATTCTTCTTCGTCTTCTCTGAGAAGAAAAAAAAAACGAAAAGAAGAAGTCGATCTCTTCTGTGAGACGGTGGTGTTTGTGTGCAGTGTGCGTGCTGCGCGCAATTTTGGCACGTGCCGAAAATTCCCGCTGCGAGACTACGCAACCCCCCAAGGTTTTCTTCCCTCACCTTCCGCCCAGCACCCAGCACCCCACCTCCGCGAAACAACCCAGGGTCCGGTCAATTTTTTATTCATCCGCGTTACGCGTTAAGTTCTTCGTTTCGCGAAATTGCGATAAAATTGAAAAAAAAAATAGAAAAGATAAAGTGGTGTTGTGAATTGTAAAATTATATAGTTACAACAAAAAAAAAAAGAAAAAAAAAGTGGTGTGGCTAAGTTAGTGGTTTGCAAAACGGCGGAAAACTGGCGGAACTAGAGGACCGCGTCCGCATGCAGCCAACGGCCACGGCCTCCATACCGCCTCCAGCGGATATGGACTTGCAGGCTATGCAATCTATGGACTGGCTTTTCAAGAAGGAACGCATCTATTTATTGGCACAGTTCTGGCAACAGGTAATTTATTTTCGCTGCTATTCTTATATAAAGATCTAAAAGTGCGTTCGAAAGAGAATTTAAAGTGCAAATTGGATGAGGTCGGATTTGACAGGGAAAATGTTGGAATTTCCATGCGAAATTTACTAGGGGGGGGGGGGCGATCTTCGAAGGTCTCTCGAGATTCTTCTAAAGGAGGAAAAATCAAAGTATCGCCCAGTTTAAGATTTCCGCGATGTTAGTAGATAGGGTCAAACTTGCTAGTTGCTTCTAATAATATCCTTTGGGAAAATGTCACAGTTTCTGTTAAAATTATTCTCAATGGTAAAAATAGATGATGGGAAAGTTTACAAAGTGTTTGGATCGAAGGAAATACAGAAATACAGAAGACAAATGTTCAATTAGACAAATTCTTTCTAATTCAAAGATATTTTAAGAAGATTTCAGAAGCTATCAGATATTTCGACTTAGGTCCGAGAAACATTTTACATATTTTACTTCATCAAAAGTTAATATATCAATCTTAATTTGTAAAAGCTGTGAAAAAATATTCCAAAACTTTGTTTCTCTAAAATACAACAAAAAAAAAAAAAAGGAATTTCAAAGGTTTGAAATGTTTAAGATTTTTCGATAACTTGGAGAATTTATCTATCTAACGCAAGATTTAACATTCCAATAAATTCAATGATTGTTTTATAATATTTTGCCAAAAAAAAAAAAATAACCAACTCTAAAGTAAATTATAAATTTCCCAACTTTTCTGATTTTTATTACTTTTTGTTACTTCGTAAACACATTTTTAGATCATTTTGAAACTTTTGTTTGATTTTGAAAGTTTTCAATTTTCAATTTTAAATTTAAATTCCACTACGAAAAGAAAACAAAAAAGATAATAACGATGCCAAATATATTTTTCATAATTTTTTAGGAAAACTTTATCAAAACTTATCATTTATTATTTTGTTTCTTTATGATTCTTGTTCTAAAAAGTCATATGAGATTTAATTCTCTACCAACTTGATAAAAAATAAAATATTTAATATTTTCAAATGATGGTTATTAGATCATTCAAAGTTTAAATATAAATTACAAAAATCTAGAAATCTCCATAATTAATTAAAGATTTGAATTTGTTTTAAAAGTCCCAAAACTGTTTTTAGGAAATTTATTATATTATAACATAAAATAAAATTAAATTAAAAAATAAGAAAAAGATTAAAGTGCTGAAGAAAGGAAATTCGAAAGAAAATTAAGTTAAAAATCCTTTAAAAACCAAATTACCGATTTCTAAAACCCTAGAAGCAATTGATTTTTAATCTACAAAAATTCCAATCAGATCGAAATAAAAATTAAAGAAACCGAAAACTGTGAAAAAAAAAATTAATTCCCAAACTTTCAAATTCAACTGCAGCTATAAATATAAATTAAACATACAATTCATAAGCAATCAACAAATCAATAAAACAGCTAATAAAACCGAAAACTCCTAAGCCGGCGAACTAAGCGAATCGTTAAAAATCCTATAATAATCACTGTTAGTCGTATAATAAGTACTAAGTATAGTTAGTAGTAGTAGTAGTAGTAGAATATAGAAACCGCAAGTGCATTTTAACGATTAGTGGTAATAATTACCACGCAGTTATGAAATAAAACACCATCAACACCGCCGAAACTTCAATTTCTTCGCGCCTCTCCCTTACGAACAAAATACCAAATACTACTGCGAACAAGAAGATTCCAAATCAGTACTTCTGTAATAATTACACAGCAGTAGTTCTCTCGTACGGAGAGATGCACAGGAAAGCTCACGCAGAGACCAAAGTGGCGTTTGCAGAGATCATCTCTCGGCAATTGCACGCAGTAACACACACAAACTTTCAGTTTCGAAAAGTTTTACCTAGCTGCTAGCTATACAGTAGCCTAGACTAAATAGCGAACTAACCAAGAGAACGAGAAACTAACCAAAAAGCAGCACGGCAGCAGAAGCAACCAAAGAATATACTCGTAGAATAGAGGAAAGAACGAACGAAAGAGAGAAGATCGCGTGCAACTTAATTGAACGTTACGTTAACGCTTAATTGCACCAAAACAAACAAACCCTCATCCCTTATACCTAAAACCTTGTAAATGTGTGCTCTGCTTGCTGGTACACTTTATACTTTTACCGTTTTTCCCTACCTATCAATAAAACATAAGGAATAACTTGGAAAAATCTGGCCGAAAATCGAAAAAAAAAAAACAATTCTAAAGATTATAATGATTAAGATGATAAAATTATGATTATAAAGAACAAATTAAAAGAATCAAGAAATAAATGAAAAAATCTATAACAAAAGACTGCCATTGCATATCCAACACATTAAATCCTTGTAAAGTACACAGCACTACCGGTAATAAAAAAAATTCGATATTTAATAACCTTAAAATTTTATTAAGGATAATAACGCTGTTAATAGGACTCTCGGTTTTTCGTTTCTTGTTTTTTTTTTTCTTCTTCTTCTTCTTCTTCTTTACTTTACTTTACGACTGTCGAAAATCCCGCGCTCGCACATACTTAATAAAACCAAGAACCTAAACGAACGAATCAACCAAACGGAAAAAATAAAAGTAAAAAATAAAAACAGAAAAAAATAAAAATAATAATAACGAATGAAGAACCAACCAACAGACAGACAGAATAGCAATTAAAACGTCGGACAGGAGAACCTTTAGATGTGTATAGTATTATTGTTACATTTTCTTATATATCGTATACATATAAACTTATAAGGCCGTAATACAGTTTCAAAGAAAGAGACAGAGAAGCTGAGGCAAAAAAAAAAAAAAGAGTATCAGACTGAACGAAAATTTTATAAGTACCAAAAGTGGCTGTAAACTGGCCTCTTTGCTCTCTCGTTCTCTCTCTCTGGCAGCTATATAGTGCGTTATAAACTTAACATCGATTATATTGCGCATAAATAACTTTTAGAATCGATAAAAGGTGCTGTGCGGTGATTAAAAAAATCATTATTATTATCATTGCTGTAAAAGATACGCATTGCATTGCATTGCATCTTTGTGTCTGTGAACTGCGCTGTGAGTCTCTTCTTATAACTTAATAGCTTTATTGGGGGGCAATTAAGGGATAGAAGCAGAGGGCGCCACGAACCGATGCACCCTATTCCTCGGCGGCGCGCTCGTAGTTCGCTTCCCCATCATTTCGGTTTTTCCTTTCTGCTTTTCTTATTAACAATTACACTTAAGAAACTTTTTCTTTCCTTCGTTATTTTTTCTTTAATACTTTATATCTTTATAATTAACCATATAATCTTTATATTAAAAGTGTTTGAATGTGCATAACTATGAAAAATATTCAAGCGCAGTTGCTGCCGTTGCAACTTACAATTGTGATAAACACAATTGAGCATCAGCGAAAAGCTGATATTATTGATAAAGCGCTGCAATATCGATTACAGAAAACTTAACAATAACTGCTGCACGGCGCGGATTTGATTTCATTTCAACGCGAAATCGCCGCTATATGTATAGTAATTGATATTTTCGCTCATGGCAAACGATCTTTGAAATTATTATTTTTATTTATATCGCATAAAATTGAAGACTATACAGGATCTTGAAATTTATTAATTTATATTTTTTTCCACCCCTGATTCTTTCCCTCATCTTTTACCACTCATCATCACGCAGTTTTCCCTTGCTTTGCTACTTCTGCTGCTGCTGCTGCTGCTGCTGCTTCTTCTTATAGTCGCACCATCAGTTTGGCTGTTGCTGCAGCCGAGTGGTGATATTTAGGGGAAAGCTAAAAGTAGGGTAGGAAGAGCAAGTGTATAATAAGGAAGAGAACAGATGAAATTGCAATGCAGATGAAAAAAGAAATGTAGGTCGCCACTGTATCCACCACATCTATTTTCCGACTCTTTGTTTGTGTGTGTGTGTGTGCGCCTCTGTATGCATGTATGTTTGCATCAATCAATCAATTTAGTTATAAAGAGGATATATAAATTGATCCATACAAGTGATGTTGATGCACACACCAACTCGGTACTCGTCAAGTACCTACACGTACTACAGTATGTGGTATAGAAAGAGCGGATCGACAATCGTCTAATAATTACCAACAATAGAGACCAATTTTCATACACATGCATGTATACACAGCGAGTGAGGGACACACGTCGTCTAAATGTACGACGAGCGCTTCTAAAATCTACTATAATATTATTTAGTAATAATAAATAAAAAGTCAAATAGATGCGGCGCGGTCGTCGGTGGGTGATTAATCGCTTCCGTTTCTCGTTACTTCGATTGGCTTTTCAAGGTCACTTAATGTGTTTCTTTGTGTGTGTTTGTGTATTTGGTAGCTTTTTGTATATATATATATTTGTATGCTTGTATGTATATGTATGTGTGTGCGTGCGTGCTTGTATGGAGTGGAGTAGACTCACTTAAGTCCGGCCGAACTAAATTAAAAGACAATAACAGATGCGACTTTAATTTAATTGAATTTACAAAGCAGCTGTAAAGGAAACTGAAATTCTCTCCGGTCAATAAATGATTCATTTATTAGTTAGTTGATTCGATAATAATGAATGATGATTGAATCATCGCCATCAATACACTTGAAGAGTTGAAGAGTTTTCGACCACACCATCATCAGTACGAGTATCACCTCGAATTGTGACGACCGATAGATTTCCATCGGCTTTTATGACTCTTAAGACTGTTTTACTGGTAATAAAATTATTATTAGAGAAAAAAGAGTTTTTTAGGGATTTGCTTCAATTAATAAGTATAATGTATAAAATTGTGGAAATAATTTTTGCGCATTCAGAAAGAGCAATAATTAAACTTTAATTGAATTAAATTCATTAAGAGCTTTAAAGTTATTTTTTTATCTGTTTTAAATGGCTTTTGATGTTTAAAAGTAGCTATAACTATTCAATAAAAAAATATATGTATTTGTTTTTAACATTTCCTTAAACGATCAATAATTATACTTTAGAACAAGACTTTAAATGCAGTTTTATTTTGGTTTTAAAAGGCAGTTTTGAAGTCCTAAACATAGAGAAGCTTTTTGCGAAAAAAATATTTTTCAACTTTGACACCCTGTATCTTTTGAACTAACGGTCATACAATAAAAAGTTACTCAAATATAACGTAAAGAATTTAATTTTCTATCGGATTGCGCAATTTAGGATTGTTTTTTTTTCGAAAAATTATTTTTTCGAAAATTTCCCAAAAAATCAGAATTTTTTCCCAAATTTTAAAATCGTCCGATTTGAATCAAACTTTCCAAACTTATGGATAATGGCGAAGGAAGCATTTTATTTTAATAAAATTATTTCATTGCTCTATTAGTTTTCTCTGGAAAAAAACTAATCGCAATGTTATTTCCAGAAAAAGTGATTTTTTCAGACTCTTTTTATTTTAAGGAAAATTTATAATATCTAAAATATTAATTTTTGTATAATTTGCAAGAGGAATAGTTACTCTATTAGAAACCGAAAAGAAAATTTTAAAGTTTTTAAATTTTTAGGGTAGTTTTGGAGTCGTAAAGTTAGCCAACTTTTTCAACCCCTAAAATATTTTTGACTTTGACACCCTGTATCTTCTAAACTAAGGCCCATACGGCAAAAAAATATTTAAATAAAATGTCGAGAATTTGTTACTCTACAAAACTGCGCTATTTAAAATTTCATTATCGAAAAATTATTTTTTGGAAAATTTTCAAAAAAATCCGAATTTTGGCGAAATTCGAAAATGGTCGGATTTCTATCAAACTTTCCAAACTTGTAGATAATGATAAAAGAAACATTTTATTTAAGTAAAATTATTTGATTACTCTATTATTTTGTCTTGTACGAAACTAAACCTGTTTTTTTTTCCAAATCCATGATTTTTTCTAAATTTTGCTTTATATTCTTGAGAAAATTAAAAATATTTCTGATTTCATTATGCATTTCAAAAGGCGAAGAGTTGATTTGTTAGAAACAGAAGAAATATATAAAAAATAATAATTTTTAAGGGTAGTTTTGGTGTTTTAAAGTTGACCAATTTTTTCGAGATTTAATTTTCATTCAACTTTGACGCCCTCTATATTCCAAACTAAAAGTCCTATCTAGAAATTTTATTTAAATAAATTATAGAGCATCTAATAAGGAAGCAATCTACAAAATTTCAGTTAAAAATAACAAAATTTAAATTTTAACATTTTGAGAACCACTGGTTTTCCTTTTAAAAGTCCCAAAACGCATTAAAATTGAACAAAAAACATAAATTTACAGCAAATTAAATACTTTCATACACATCTGAAACTACTGAAGAACTGAAGAACTTTTTATTAAATATTATGAAAGCCATTTACCCAAAAAAAAAAAAAAAAAAAAATCATAAAAAATCCAAATTCCAAATAGAAGTTTTGCAAAGAAAAGGGTTGCCTTTCAGCGCTGACATTTGTTACAAAAACAATTAAATCATGGCACACTCTCCACACCGAAAATACATAAATTGATCCGCATTAGAAGAGACGGCGAGCTAACGGAAAGCCGGGGGGAGCTTTCGCGGGGGGGGGGGGCAGCAACGGCAACAGCTAGCAGCAGCTGAGGGGTGGCTAAATTTCGATACTTGAGGCGCAGGCAATCCTTTGTGTGGCCGGCGGTATTAATCATCATCTTTTTGTGTCTCTTCTCATTTTCGCCCCCCGTTTTTCCTATCCTTCCCCCGGTACAGCATTCCGCATATCTGCTCTATATCGGCAATCGAAGCGACACAACCCTTTAAGCAGCAACAACGAAAAGGAAAAGACACGAATTACAATTACAATTAAAACAAAAAGAACCGAAAGAGATGGAAAGCCTTTCTTTGCTTTTCCTTCTCTCTTCCTTTTTCCACCTTCGAATTGCGTTCTCTGTTTTTGTGTTCTTCTTCTGTATTTATATATATATATATATCGAATGTTAAATGTTGAAAATTATAAGAAGAGAGAAATATTGCTCTCTTAAAAGATAGAAACAGATGCCTCTCTCGCATTTTGCCACCCTTCCCCAATTCTTCAATGCTCCAAAACTTTACACTTTTACATTTGCAATTACAATAAACCGTCCATCGTCTAGAAGTATCTATAAGTATTAGCTACACCTTTATAAAGTGCAAAAGTTAAACATTTACTTTGAAATTCGAAAAGAATGAAGAGAAGAGAAGCTCCCCTCGGTGTAGAATTAACAAACAAAGAAAGAATGAAACAGAGAGTCGCGAATCGAAATGCAAGTGTCTTAATGGATTTGAAGAACCAACTAACTAACTAACTAACCATCAACCAACTAATATACAGTCAGCCAGCCAGCCAGCCAGCCAGCCAGTGGTCCCCCTATAGTCCCCCCAGCTGCACATACACAGCCCCATCCATCGATTTCGCACGTGTTTAACAGGTGCGCGCCTTTAATTATAATTAAATTAATCATTAAGACGCGCGATGCAATATAAGTGTGCTTTTAATGTGTGCGCTTTCGAAAAGTCGCTAGTCGCAAAGCAATAAGCCATGGAAGAAATTCCGCAGGCCAACTCGTATAGTGTACAAGTGCGCATTTTTACATTTTTCCATTGTTTCTTCTTCTTTTTACTTCTTTCTCTATTTGTTTCCTCTGTTTCTGTTTCTTCAGTTTCTGATGTCAAATGTGGTGTGTGTGTAGTGTATACACACAAACGCAAAGATATAAAATATAGTTTTGTCTCGCCGTTTTTCACACCCTTAAAAATTAAAATCTTAAAAAGAAGACCGAAAAGCTGAAGCAAGCAAGCAACCAAAGCAAAAGCATCAGAAGAAGTGAGAAGAAAAACTTAAAGTTGAAGAAAAGACCAAAGGCGAAAGAAAGAAAGAAGATGGAACCTATCGGCGCGCGGTATTTTCGCCTCGCTCATCGTCATTATAAATTATTATTAGCCGTGTCTTCGTGGTCCGTCATAATTGCGCGCATCGTACCATCAACAGTCGCAGCGGCAGCAGCAACAACCAAACAGATGATGATGATGAAGAAGAAGAAGAAGTAGAAGATGATGGAAAGACAGACGACATTACAAACACATATAGTTAAATAATATATCGAAGAAGAAGAAGAAGTAGAAGTAGAAGAAGACGAAGAAGAAGAAATGCACGAAGAATAAGAGCCGGTGCAGTCGTCATGCAGTCTGATGCACACATAGCACCTAGCACACGAAAACCGTGAAACCCATTTTATTATACATTATTATTATTATCATTGCTTTAATGTATTTGTTTGTCCCTGTGTACAGTGTTCAGTGTACAGGTGTATAAACACCATCAATGAAAAGAGTGTGCATACCATATGGAAATGCTAAAAGTAAGAAAGAAAACGAGACAGAAATGAAGAGAATTTAAAAGAGAGAGAGGGAGAGAGAGAAAAAAGTAGTAATAATTAATGTCGCCTCTTCAGCGCGACCCCCAATATGATATGCCTTGAGAAAAACAACGAGAAAATGAGAATATAAGCGCGAGGCAGTCAGCCAGCCAGCCAGCGCGTTGCGCTCTTAAAGAGTTATGTAGTCCTGCGGAATTTTATTGCGCGTAACCTTTGCATCCATCGCGGATACGACACGTACAAATACATACATGCAAACTTTCATACATACATACATACAATGCACAGAAACAGAAACATATAGAAAGAAGAGAGACACAATATTAGATAGACAGGACAGAAAGATACGTTAAATGAAACTTTTTATTTCACTTTAAAATGCATATACTGTACTGTACTGTACCTACATTAGGTGCAAGCAAATAGAACAGATAGAAGACGACGAAATTAAAAAATGTCAAAAATATAAACGCTCTCTCAAACACATCGTGCAAATTGTAAAAGTATATAGAAAAATTTATAGCATATTTCAGACATCAACAGAAAAAAAACAAAAGAAAACGAAAAGGTAGAGTAGAAAAAACAAAAACAAAAATT
The DNA here is from genome assembly GCA_030556065.1 of Holobus sp. GC000080. Lineage (NCBI taxonomy): Eukaryota > Metazoa > Arthropoda > Insecta > Coleoptera > Staphylinidae > Holobus > Holobus sp. GC000080. The sequence continues at coordinate 1,299 of JASKGO010006853.1, read as the reverse complement.
CAAAATGAAAAAAAAAAAAAAAGAAAAACAAAAGAAGCAAAAGAAAACTGTGAAAAGTATATGAAGAAGTTTTTCCTTTCATCTAGGAATTATTATGAAATTAATTAATTCATAAAAACAGCAATCGATTTTTAATAAATTTCATTAGCCCTTTGGATGGATTTCTTTTAGTGCTTCATTCATTATACCATTAATAATTTTAAGATTTTCAAGTAAAATGTACACTTAAAATTGATTAAATAAAAACCCAATTTTGCCATCTATTGTCTTGAAAATATTAATTAATTAATATAATTTTAAATAAAATACGCTTAACAAAAAAGCAGTCCAACGAAGGTTAATTACTTATTTTTTTTTTTTTTAATAAATAAATGTTATAGATATAATAATTTATGTAAAACAAAAACAAATTATACGGCAAATTAAAACTAAATAAATTACATTTAGCAAGACTCAATGGAATTATAAAAATTATAAATTACCATAAAAATTATACACAGCAGACATCATTGTTATTATTATTATTATTATTATTACATTTATTATTGATTCATTGAAATGAAAAAGGAGAAAAGTTATTTAACAATTTTCCTTCAATTCCAAGGGAAATTTAACTAATTTCCAAATAAAAATTACCCCTTCAAAACGATACTTTACCAATTTCCAAATCTAACGCATTTTAAACCGAATTTTAACTATTTCCCCGTTTCAAAATAATAAAAGAAAAAAACAATTATAATTTTACTAAAAATAAAAAAAACGATGTTTAAAATTTAAGTAGCATTGACAACAAATTCTAATCGAATAAATGAAAACTTTTCTGTGGCGCAAAACCTACATTACGACTTGTTCAGAATTTATATATAAGCAAAAGAACTTTTTTACATATACTACCCAAACACACTTTTACATAAACAAACACATGCACACACTCAACACACACACACACACACACAGACTCAAACCCACAATTTGAATGTGTTTATAATTCGGTGTAAATCCAGATACTTGGAAAAGTTAAGACGTTAAGTGTGCTCTTTCTGCATTTATATATCTTATAATACATATGTTCCTTTATATGCAACTGTATGTATGTATGTATGTGTGTGTTTTTTGTTTAAAGCCTATGATGCGCACGCTGCTTTTGCAGTCTGTCTGTGCTAATATCTCGCTGTTGCTGCTGCTGCCTGCTGCTGCTGATGATGATGATGATGATGATAATCCACCAAACACATACATTCCTCTACATTCTACACACACACACACGCACACACACACACACACACACACACACACACA
>JASKGO010006851.1:0-16947 GCA_030556065.1 Holobus sp. GC000080 | reverse complement strand
TTATTATGTCTTCAGCCTCCTTGCGAGCAAGATCATATAGTGTTCATTACAGTCTATTACAAAGTGCTTTTTTGAGCTATCACAACCCGTAGCAAAATAGTTACGAGTCAAAACAAATGCTAATGCACCCATAAAGATTAAAAAAAAATATATTTTTTTTTTGTGTGCAATGAAAAAAATGTTTTGAAATGTATTCTAAAAAAAATTGTGAAGAATAAATTTACAATTTACCGTTTAAAAACAATTGTTTGGAAAGGAAAAACAAACAGATAAAATGCTCCGATAAAAAAACTATTACTAAAACAATGAATAAGTTTCACAAATTATGGAAACTAGCAGAAAACACAAAACAACTAGTAATAAATCTTTTTAGGAATTAAATTTGTTTTAATTAAATTGGTCTCACCAGAAAATAAGGATGTTAATTTATATTAGTCGCGGTATTTATTATAAAAATTTTTGCTAATTAGTAAAAATTACAGTGGGACTTATGAAACAAAGAAGCTAATTTAAAATAAGAGAAATTAATGATCTTTTATATCAAGAATTATGTGTTATTAGTTTATATCGTTATATATTTTGACCGTAAAATTTTTCTAAAAATCAACTAATAATTTATAATTTGCAATGAATGAAAAAAAAAATCAAACAAACTTAAATAAGAATAAAAATATTAATGATTACTAAATCAAGAAAGCGCATTCAACAGATCATGAAAAAATAATTCACTTGTTTGTTCTTTGAAGATTAAAAGGGAAAATTCTATAATTTCGAGCTACCCCCGAGCTAAATCTTTTCTTTCTCAAACGTTTATACGAAAGGAGACATTTTTCGCCAGAAAATAGACATTCATAATTTAATGTTTCTAAAGAATCTTCGTTTCTCAAGAAAATTATAAGATGTTGCCTAATTAAAACTAAACAATAATTATAAAGTTATTTATATTTTGAAAAAAAATAATTAAAAACACTATTGTTAACAAAAAAATATATATAAAAATGCAAAAATTCAATAAATAATGCAATTAAACTCAAAAAGAAACAACAATAATCGATTTTATTTTGTTAGGCAAAATTAAAATAAATACAAAATATTTTAATTAAAAAACAGGATAACAATGAAAAGTAAATAAATACAGTTCATATTATAAAACAGTAACAAAAAAAAATAAATGCAATGTAAAAGGTAATGGAACAATTCCTTAAAGAACGGTGTTCAGTGTTCACGATCGGCTATTGTTCGTCTCGTTTGAGCTTTATCTGGATTTTATTTGAATAAAGGGTAATTCTATGTTCGGAAATATGCAATTTCGCGATTGTCCGTTCGTCTTGTGTTGTCTTCGAGTGTGCCCTCGAGGAAAATCAAATGAAAAGTTCGTGCATTCTGTCCACGGTCTACACTCTATTTACTATGCGCGCTGAGTTGTAGTACCCAAAGGTACGGTACGGGTACCCAGTGAACATTCCAATAACAGGAACAGTCGAGGGAAGTGATAAAACAATAAAAGGTAAATAAAAATAGAGAGATTTGCCAAAGCTACAAGCGTATCCACATAAAGGAAATATTGGCGTTGTCCCAACAATGGGACTCTTTTTTCCACCTTTATTTCTTCCTCGCTTGGATTGCAATCAAAGTGATCAATTCAGTATTAAAAAAGTACCTTAAGAATGTTTTTATTTTAAATAAATCCGATCAAAAATAGAGTTATGAGTACTTTTAGATAATACTAATAATCCAAATTTTGACTTTGTTACAAAAAAAAAGAAAACAATTTACGACGGGAAACCCCTGTTGACACCATTTTTTAAGAAAATTTCGTAAGAGAATACGTCATCAGTTTATAACCAGCACTTAATCAATTAGAATTTTGAAGAACGTATTAATAAAAATCCAAAAAGTAAAAACAAAATGTCTTAACTTAAGAAAAGACTCCACTCAAAAGAAAAGAAGAAAATTAATAGTAAACGAAATTGAGAAAAGAAACTGCAACGAATGAATTTACGGATGACTTCTTTCGAAAGGAAACTCTTATCAGAACTAGCTTTAACTGGTATGAAAGCATCGCCAAAGAACAGTACAGATACATATGCTATGTATTGCAAAAGATTTGAACGCTTTCATTATACGTTCGATAAGTCCGTTGCTGTTGCAGAGAGCATATCGAATCGTGACTTAATAAATTGCGCTCGCAATAATGCAAATAATCATAATTCGCGAAAGCTCCATTTGAGTTTCTATACACGACGCGTTTCGATATGCAAATTCACTCACTTATAGCGGTAACTATTATTGTTATTACATACGTACAGTCAGCAGTAACCGTCGAACAGTTCTCGAATATGCAAAAAGGCGAATCAATCGATTGACTTACCTGCAACAACAAAAAAATAGAAAATAAAAAAAATGCATAAATATAATATGCGCATGAGGATGTCAGAATTGGGGTTGAAAAGTGTTGCCAGTGGTGGCGGTGGTTGGAACCACTACTACGGGCGAGTAAATTATTTAACTCGGTTAGAGAGAGGTTTTCGGAGGCGGCGACCGCTCGTTTAGTATTCTAGGTAAGTGTGCACACGTTCACGTTCAGACTTTAGCGTTCATTCGTGCATTTCTTTTCTATTAAATTAGTGCGACGAGCGATTTCCACGTGCGTTCCGCCACCGCCACCGCTGCCGTTGCCGCTGCCGCCGCCGTTCTTCTGATGACTCGACACTCTGCAGTTCGCGTCGAGTGTCTTTGTCGCCTATGAAAGCGCGCCACTATCGGCTGCAGGATTAACTCTTTTTTTGCGCTTTGCTCGAAATTAATGGAAAAGAGAGATTTACTCCCTAGTTAAACAAAAACTACAGTGTTTTTTTTTTTATATTTTGTATTAAATGAACTTCCTGTTTTTCTTTTTTCAGCAAATTGATGTAGATGCAATAAGTTGCATGTAGTAATATGTTATTCAAAGAGCAGTCTCGCTTTTGGCTGCATCTAATTAAAGTTTGCGTGAGGTTTTGCGCTCTAAGCTACTTGGAACGTTAATCTGAAATTTTAGTTGTTAAGTAGCTGAAAACTAGCGCCAAGTCTGCAAATTATATTTGCTCTGGCTATATTAATTAATGTGTACTTTGTAATTCTATGGCCAGGTAATAATTTTGTTTTAAAACTATTACCATCATTACTTTAAAATGTGCGCAACTACGCTAATATATTTTAATCGTCAATAAATTTAATAATAATAACGTTTAAAATACTCGTATAATCCAATTTCCCATATAAATTCCTTAGACAACTGTAGACATTTCAATTCCCGATAAGTCTTTAAGAAATATTTATTAGCGATTGCTGATTATTAATTTGAAATTATTTTTTAATAAAACTTAAAAAGGGGCACAATAATCCATTTAGTATCGAATAATAAAATTATTTTCATTATTTTCTGAATTTGCTTTATTAAATAAAGAAGTTTACTCGTCAGATAAATTTACTTTGACTCCAAAGAGCATTATTTGAAGAACTTTTCATAAATAAAGCTCTTTCTTTGGTGTCTAGCATAAAAATAAGCTTCTCAATTAACCTTATTATTCAAACTATTTAAATTAAAATTAGTTTCGAAGCAAAATAATTAATTTTAATTCTTGATTTACATTGAAATTTGAAAGAAATTGCTAAGCTATCAATAATAAAATAACAATAAATAATACTGTCTTCAAAGAAGTAAAAAAAGATACCCTTTTTACAAAGGAAAACTGTAAAATTGAAAATAAAAACAAAATTAACTCGATCAGACAAAAAAAAAGTAACAAGTAATAATATTTCGATAACTTAAGCAGTAATGCAATAATAAAACTGAGAACTCATAACAAACTTAACTAGGAGCAATTCATAAAATCGTAAAACAGAAATCGCCCTGAAAATTTAATAAAGCAAAACACCGTGAGGCGAAGAAATACGATTCACCTATCTATAGGCAGGCAGCATTTATAGAAAAGACCGAAACAGGAATCGCGATAAGCAGAAAATTATTGAATGAGACCAATTAGAGACGATAGGCGAATCACGTAGACTTGGAGGGCAATCTTCGCCTGGAACGTTTATTATAACACGTACAGATAGAGAATAAAGGAGAAGAGCCAAAGAGAAGAGGAAGTGCAAGAGCAAAGGCGTGCGTTTAAAATCCATGGGCGCACGTTTACGGAATCCAATAGATGAATAATACGGGAAATAATTGGATGTCAGCAGGATTCGCAGGTTTCCAATCGAAACGTCGACCGACGCCGTATACCATCAACAATTACAATATATAGCGCCAACAGTAATAATAATAATAATAATTCGGTGCGCGGTAATTGATTTCTGCACAGTTCCGCAAGCGCGTCGTATAAACCGAATTCGCGCAATGTAATTTCAATCCGAATTCGAAGCGTTTAAATTAAGTTAATAGAGTTCGGTACCACGTCCGTTGTTTTGGGTGTAAAAATATTTTTATGATGATTTCCCCCGAGGAAATGTTATTATCGCCGTTATCGCCGAGGCTTCCCTGCCCCGGGGGACTCGTCCACTTCTTTTTTCTGTTCGGTTCAGTTTTTTTTTATTTTCTGTTTTTGACTTTGTTCGACTTGCGTGTGCATCGAGCCCTTTTTACATGCACAATTACAATACACATATCTGAAAGGTCCTCTGTGTCTTGCGTTCTGCCAGAGGGCTACTAATAACAATAATGGAATAATGGGGAAAGAGAGCAATAACAATAATCGTAGAAAAAACAGGAGACATTCTTCCACTGAACCGATAAACTACAGAGTTAAAAATATACGTAACAAAACAAAGAACTAGTCGGATATTCTTTGCATTTTCCATCCACCAACAAAGATGTTTGTTGTTTTTTCAGTTGCTTAATTCCCTCTCAAAAGTTGTGGTGTATAATAGTTTATTGCGATGGTAAATTTGTCCTCTGGTTTATTTGTTTTTCGGTTTTCGGTTTATGAACTGTTTTCTTTTTTTCTTAAATCTTAAGTCGTTTATTTTCTGAGAAAATTTGTATTTAAAAGCTTAATGATATAATTATATCTCATCTTCACATGTTGCACTATTATTAATTTATTTATTGAGCTATTTAAAAAAGCATTTGTCATTTGGAAAAACAAAAACAGTTAATTAATAGAAAATCCACATTTTTTGTCTAACAAGAAGCCAAAAGTCAAGGGAATAGCAAAGAAAAAAGAGTCCACCGGAAAGAAAAACAGAAATAAATTGACCGGAACTTGTCGGACAACGGCATTAGGGAAGCTGTTAATGGACCACTTTTCTCAACTTAAACGTTGGCAAGCGTAATGGAGCAAAAATAAAGCTCTTCTCTTTTTTTTATATTTGTTGATAAGACAAAGAGCTTTTCAACACATAGTAAGTCAACAACAAAATTTTTAACGATTCTGACCAAAAATGAAAAACAAAGAAGACACAAGGCAAAAAATTATTTATTCGAATGAGTTAATATACAAATAAATTGATATGCAAATAATATTTTAATTAATTCAATGTGCGAATTAATAATATCAGATAAATTTCGCTGTCAATTTAACATCAATACATATGTGTACATAATTAACGGATTCAAACTGTTATTTATTTTAGAATGAAACTCATTTGTTTGAAATGTCAGCAATTTAAATAAATAATTATTTTATCGATTATATTTTTTCATAATAAACGATACAACTCGGAGTTATTAATTCGTCGCATTTTATTGAACATTTAAAACAAAAACAATGAAGAAACATCAAAATCAGAAAGAAATGTGAGCTTTGAAAAACAAGTGTAGGTTTACAGTAGTACGTACAGTTGGTAAAAAAAAAGAAAAGAAAAATGTGGAAGAACAAAGATAAACCCCTTCTGCGCTTTCCGCACAAATTCGCAAACGCACTCAATCATTTATAAAACGTGACGAAACTCTCCAAGAGGGAAAAATCGTCGACCAAGAATGAATGGCGCGGCTGTACTCGCAGCAGCAGCAGCAGCAGCAGCAGCAGTATACGCTTGGTGGATGACAGAGGGTTGTGGATTGTGGATGGATGAAAAAGCGAATCTCATGCTCCGAGTGAGTGATAAATACGTTAAAAATTGCTCGTCACACGTTTTAATATCCGCTTTAATTTATGGACACTTTATACGTCTTTTAGACACCGTAAATTAATGATAAATAATGCCTAAACTGCTTGCGCACTTACAACGGTTTTCATTAGATTCAAGCACATAAAATCAATTTCGCATTATTTATTGGCATTTTATTAAACAATAACTAATAGTCATTGCATAATTCACGAAAAGTATGTGTTAAAATATTACAGAAGTGCATTTAATTTATAAAAAAAATTAAATTAAAAAAAAAGTAAAAATATGAAGACATTAATAAGAAATAAAATTACATAAGTTTAGATTAGGAAAAATAAAATTCCACTAAAAGCGAGTCCAATTTTAATTCCGTTAGAAACTATTTAAATAAATAATAATTAATTCATAGGCCATTCAACAAAAAATAATTATAACCATTAATTAAAACATTCTTTATTCGATAACCGATTAATAAAAAACTAATCATTAATGCGATTTTTGTTTGCGGCATCCAAAAACAAATCGCGAAACAACCGAACAATTTATTAGCATAATAAAATTTAAAAAAAAATCAAATAAAACAGCAAATTAAAAACTTAATTTAAATAAAATCATTCAATAAACTATAGACACGTATTATCGAATAAAACCAGTCGCGAACAGATAAAATCGATGATTATCTATTAATTAGTCGGAGGAAGTTGTTAGTGGACAAGTTGTAGCAATAAAAACCATCGTAATTGCTCCTAATTAGCATCTCTCAAAGTTTATTCGAATACATTTTTGTCTGTATTTTTTGTCTTGTAAACAAGCAGCCAATTAGTTCTTATTAATATATATACCTTTCGAAACCCATTTTTCACCCACCGAATACCAAAACATTCAAGTGACACACGAATAAATAAATTTTTAATGGGAAAATAATTTGTTAAGTCTTCATATTTTTTCCGGGGAAAAAAACTGTGCCAACCTATACTATTTATGGTACGTCCATATTTCCGTATTTGCTCGTAAAAATAAACGGTGCAATTAATATCAAAGTAGGTATATTGCAATGCGACGAAAATGGCAATATAATTCGACCGCGAGAGGAATTCTGTCGGCATTACATATTTATTTATAGTGATGCAAAGTTACAAATCGCTGATTAGAAAGTGCTCTTGAATAAAGAGACGCAGAAAGAAAGACGGACTCGTTGATGATTATCATATCAACGGTTATGGGGCTATAGAAGACATAGGAGTAAAGAAACGGTTAACAAGTGTTGGAAAGCATCGAGGAACAATAACAATAATGGCAATAATTGCAATAATAAGTGGTAACGAAACGAGCAGGAAGCTAGAAATCGTGCATCGATAAATATTGCAATTCTGCCCGTGCATTGCAATAATAACAAGCGTAATGTCTGACTATAAATAAAATTATTGTTAACAAACTGCATATAAATAATAAATAATTGAGAAATGTGCCCCGACTTGTCTCTCTTTCTGCGAAAATCTTCTTATAAGGCTTTTCGAGCCAATTTGTAATACTATTTTGTTCCATAATGCATTGTTTAGAGAAAATATGGCTTAAATGAAAATAATATAGTAAATAAAACTTGATTTTTTCGTTATTATTTAACCATTTGTGTAATACGCAAAGCAACATTAAAATCGAAACTTTATATAAAGAAAAATCAAAAATAGTTGCTCCAGTCGATATTTTTTAATGAACAAAACTTTAAACTTAAAAGAATAAATTCATTTAATTTTTAACAAATTAAATTTGTTCACTTTCAATTGTCTCTTAAATTTACTAAATACAATACAGAAATAACCAGCATTAACCTAAAAGGAAACTAAGTGCACTTAATTACTTAGTAAAAACGGAAAACTAATTTAATTCCTTAAGTAGAAATCGAAAAGGTAAACCCAAAGAAAGTCCCTTTTCCTCTCTGCCATCCCCCGTGCACTCTTTCTAAACTAATAGCGGACAGCACAGAGATGCGGAAAAAAAAAAACAACAGTACACAGTGTGTTTTAGCTGGACCAGGAAACCGGGAAGCAAGTAAGCAAAGAACATATATCTAATATAGACAAGGGTCACGTGCAAACAAAAAGATCCTTTGGAGAGAGGAAAGAGGAATCGTGGCATCAAGAGCGGAGAAGAAGAAGATCGGATCATCAAGTGTAGTCTCCAGGGGTCAGCTTCAGCTTCACAAGCCTTGTGCTTGTGCCCGTTCTCTTGTTCACGCTCCGCAACCCCAAGTGTTTGTTTGGTTACTGCCCTTTATTGGCCGGACTTTTCTCCGGGCCGCTCTATACGACCGCTCCACTGCCGCCGACAAATAGCCGCAACATTGCAAATTGCGTCCGTTCGAAATAAACGAGATTCCGTTACTGCCGCCGCCACCACCTTTCTCGTACAAAACGCTTTGCTTTGCTTGCTGCAGTAATAAACCTACTTGCTACCATAGACTCGTTTCTTGTTCTTCTTATTCTGTTCTTTTGGCTTTTCTCGCCTTATCACTTGCTGCAGATTAACTTTACTGTCTTCCAAAAGACTGGTCTTTTTATTTTACACTTCCTTTTTACTGGATTTTTGATACATAATTGTAGAATTTTAGTTTTTTCTAGATTTAAGTTTTTTCTATAACTATGAATTGTTAATTAATAATAAAGTAAATAGTAACTGGTTTTAGATGGTAAACAATATTATTTATAGCAAAATAAAAATATAAAATTTAATCAAAGGAGACTGGTGATGAAATAAGCCTAAAATTGTTATATCTTTTTCTTTAATTAATTTATTAATACTTTGTTTTTATTAATTAAGGAAATTATAAATAACTAGATTATTAATGATTAAAAGAAACCGAGATAAGATAAACGACAAAGGATTTTTTTGTAATAATTCATTAATTTAATAAAATATTAAAAGCTTATTAATTCTTTAAAAAAAGACAATATAACTCTTCATTGTGTATGTTTATTTTTTAGAAGAAGTAAACAAGAAATAAATTAAAGAGCATTTTAAAGTTTCCCAGGAGCACACATTAAACTTTAAATAAAAAGTTTATCATTCGTAATACTTAAAAATAATTTATCAATTAAAAAGCAATAACATAAGAAGGAAAATTAAATTAAAATCCAAAAAATAAACAAATAACCGCACAAAAAAAATATAAACAAATTTTAAAACGAAAACCTATAAATTTAAAACTTCAGTATACAGTAAACATCTAAATATTTGCTGGATAGTAAAACTATTCAAGGGAAGTAGAAAAATTGCATTTTAAAGGCAACCAGTTACCGCAAAAGCGAATTTCTGCGAGTGCTAAAAGTGCACATACAAACCTAAATACAAACCTAAAAATATACGCGCATCTAGAGATAAAGAAAGATCCGCATAAGAAATTCCGAAACCGTTAAAATAGCAGCAGCAGCAGCAGCAGCCTCAAACGGGAAAGCTTTCGGTTTCCTCCTTGCGCTCTTCAGCGATCATAAAAACCGAAATAAAGACGGCCAAGCTCCGCTAGAAGTGCAATATGGATAGTCCGTTCGTTGAAGCCAAGAGACTGGTCCAGGTTCATAGGTGTGACTCGTGTGCACACTTACAAAAACACAGAACCTCTGAAGAAACACTCGCCGAAGAGCAAGAGCGCTCGGTCCTCTCGTATAAAAGAAGAAACCACTTCTTGAAGTACATACATACATAGTTTTCCCGCAGCTTAGAGAACTACAACATACGGCTTTATTTATTTTCGTTACGTGCGTTATGTCACCGTAGGTTTTAATGTCACGTAGGTGCCCATTATTATTACCATTGTAAGGTCGTAAACTTCGAGAGCGTTTCCTTTAAACTTCTTAATTTTACGAGCCCACGACTCGAACGAAATTGCTCCTAATTAGCGTCCCATTGCAGATCGATTGTGTCTGCTTCGGAGGAATTCAAGCAATGCTGTTATATAGATACTGCAGTAGCACCCGCTGTGGCATTTTGAATGCAAATTACGTATTTATTTACAAAAAAAAGTTCTTCCTCCGTATCTTTATTTGAATGTGTCAATTTGAGAATTTTAAGTAGCTCTTGAGGTGTTAGAGGTGGAAATCAATTGGAGTGAACGCATCGAATGTTATTCGGGGGATTAAAACGAGCAGTTTTGGCCGCGGACGACCGGAAAAAGAAGTTATACGAGCGCAAAGTGTCAAAAGTCAAGCTCTCTGGGGGCTTCGCGCGCACCATAAGTCATATCGGGTAATTTTCTATTTCCTTTTTCTATTTTTCTCGCCGTGCACAATGTATGGAGATTAGTTCCATAAATCGTCGGCCAATTTTTCATCCGGACGTGTACGCCCAGTTTGTTGGTTTTCTTTATTGTTTTGTGCGCTACGAGCCGTTGGAAATATTGGTTTTTGCTTTTCTTCTCCTTTATGGCTACAAATTATAATTGCTTTCACTTTTTTAAAATTTAATTTAATGCATTTTTAAGTAAACATCCTGTTTTTTACCTTGACACCTTTATTAAGCTACATACTTTTAGAACCAAAATTTCAAAACGTTTATTTAATAATCAATTAATATTAATATTTCTACAATTTCATTCGCTTTTACTGGAAGTAGAATTCAGCTTGGAATCGATTATTTTGAAAACAAAAATTCTATTAAATATAATTTTTTTTTTATAAATAAGCAAAAGTTTTAATTATTGGCCTAATTTTTATCTATTTATTTTACTACACAAAAGCAAAAGTAGCTACAAGGTGTCTCTAAACTAACAGTTGTAAAGTATTTTAAATGGAAAATTCGGTATGTAACACTCTTTCGATTCCACCATAAAATATATATAACATTTTAGTAATAAGCTTTCTTTTTAATAGATCACTCCCATGGGAGTATATTATATTTAATATTTGTGTCAAAATGTCTAAACTGTGTCTCGAAAGATAATAATTGATTTTTTTTTTGTTAAATTTTCTAGGACTTTTCTTTTTGCCAATTATTAATTTAAAGCCTACAAATTTCTATAATTACTTATTCCACAACTATTTGAAGGTATTAAAAAAAGAAGATTCAATAAAACAAATAAGAAACGGCGGATTCAAAATTTCAATTTACTAAAAAAATTATCAAGAAAAAAAACATCCCTTCAATTTTGATTGCTTTTTATAAAAGATTTAACTAATTAACAATAATAAAATAACATTAGTAACACTATCAAAGCGACACACCTACCACATAACAAAATCATGAAATGCTAAGCGAATCTTATCGTGGAAACCATTAATTTAAACAAAAATTGAAAAACCCCTCACGTGCTTATCGAACAATTAAGCATTGTGCAATCCTTGCATGCGTTAAGTATATGTATAATTAATGAAGATTCGAATGTGGAAAACGGTAAAAGGTTAATTAGTAAAAGGTCAACAAGGTGAGGCTTAATTAATTTGCTGTCTCGCATTTATTAACTGTAATGAACGTACACCCACAAAACAAAGAAAAATGACTGTGGTGCATGTACTGCACAGGTAATAAATCATCGGATCTGCAAGCGGCGATCTTTTCTGCTCGGCTCTCCTTCTCCTCCATTGCCAAGTGGTAGCGTCCCGAAATGTGGCTTTTCTTTCAGAACTTGGCCAAAATTCTGTAAATATTTGACGCGTTTCATAAACAGGCGCCCACAGGGCGTAAACAATTTCACTTCGCCTGCCGTTTCGGTGCTCATAAACTAGAAATGTTTTGCCTATACACACTTTAGTTCAATAAAAACATAAATTTAGAATCGGTTCTTAAACATTTCGAGCAAGGAGCTTTTTTTGGCGGGGGCTTGTTACGGTTGAATTTAACGTTGTATTTTACGAACATTTTGCACTAGACACTTTCGGCTGGAATATGGATTATACAAAGATGATTTAGTGGTTCGAGAGCATAAGAGCAAGATTTATATTGAGTGTATGAATAAATTCTCGACTCATTATTCGGTGTCGTAATATTCACAGTTGAATTTTTGTTGAAGTGCTCGACGGAAATTGTTTTTACTGAAAATATTTGTGTTTTGAACTCATTTGCATTACTAGTTTTAGAATCAAGTGTTGCTTAAATAACACATGAACACTGGGGTTCTAAAAATTACCATCTTGAAATGAAGAAAGAAATGGTTATTTCATATTTATTTATTTTTTTGTCACAGTATTTCTATATTCCTTGAAAATCTTAATTCAAAAATAAATTTAATTCAATTTTATTATAAATTCCTTCTACAGTAAAACCAAAATATTAATCTTTAAAAATGCTTTAAAATATATTTTTAAAACGACAAAAAAATGTAATTGAATAATCAAATATTAAATTGTTAGAAATATATTTTAAAATTCAATAAAATTCATTAAAAAAATATATTAAAAAATTGAAATACATAGATTAATGAATTAAAAATATTGAAAAAAAAAGTATTTATTTTTTACTAAAAAGCGCAACAAAAAATATGAAATATTTGCTTTCTATTTAGAAATAAACTAAAAATCCAAAACACGAGATCATTTAATTTTCCCTTTGAAAACGCCAATAAAAAGCTTTAATTATCACATTCGCAATAAACCAGAAAGCTTATTTACTCGGAAACAAATGTAAATATTTATACAGTAACTATTTCACAAACTAAAAACCCTCATAAGAAAAAAAAAACCAAAACGAAACGAAACCAGTTACGAAAAAACATCCTTTGACTTGACTGAAGCAAAAGACATTAGAGTGTTGCCACAAACGGCCGTCTGGCGTTTATTTATCCACCGGTAGCTGCTTTGATGGTGATAGGTCAGTAGGCCTGATCTATTTCGAGTCCTGGCGAGGACATTTTTAGCTTGAGGATGCAGCAATGATAGTGCACAAACAAGGATTAATTACAAACAACAGAGAGAGTGTATGTGCAATGCAAAAAAAAAGTGCATCACGTACAGAGATAAATAAATACAGGTGGACGCATTCGTGAGTGTTGATGCAATAAAGTTGAATAAGTAATTTGCAGTCTGCGAAGGAAATGTAAAATCCCGAACAGCAGGAATTAAACGCAGGATATAAATTAATGAGTGTCTTCTCCGGCTCTCTCGGTCTTTCTGCATGCAGTATGAGAGCAGCGTTACAAACGACGACCACGACTTTTCTCGCGCGCCGTACAAAAATTCGCGATGTGTAATAAGTTAGTCGCTCTTGCGAATGCACCGAGCAGTATTAAATTCACCGCTCAGCTAATTACATCGTATTAATATCCGAGAAGACAAGAACGCTTAAATTGCTTTCAGAACACACACTTTTCTTAGACGTAAAACCGCTTTTTATTGCTTTTGCTTTATCGTGTCATTATGCCATGGGATTACAAGACAAATTTCATTGCAAGAAAATATTTACTTTCAATTTTGCTAAATACAATTTATTATTATCTCTTTATTAACATTTAGATAAACGTTAATTGTGCGGAAAGTATTTGCTATGTAGGTTACGCAGTTTTTTTGTTGTTCTTTTTGGGCAGTAAAAAAGTGCTTTTTACAAAAAAAAATACATTAAATTTGTTCCGGTTCGGTTTGGCTCAGATAGTTTTGATTAGATTAAGTTAGGTAAGAGTACAATTGTTAAGTTATCAATTACACTAATTTATTTTTATAAAAAAAAATAATTAAAGAGACAATTTTAATTACTGTGACAAACATTAATTACGTACTCGTACTCAGAAATAAAAATTACTAAAATAATTATATTTTTAATTAAAATTTCTTGCTCGTAAATGAATAACATTTTGCGGCCAAAAATTAATTACAAAATGTTTTTGAAAATCGAAATAAAAATAGCAGAATATAAAACGACGCCTCCGAAAATTTCATTATAAAAAACGTTTTAGCGAGCAGATTTAAAAATTGAAACCGAAGAAGATAAAAACCTTAATTGATTGGTTATGTTTGATTAGGTAATCAGGTTAATTAAGTTCAGTTAGAACAGGTAAGATTCGAAAGGTTAAGTTATGCTCATCAGTTACGTTAATTTGTTGATTTACGATTTTTATTTTAACAATAAAAAAAATCTAACCATTTACTGCGTATTTTACCTATTGTCCAAATCAATCACAATCGCTTAGTAATTCCAAAAATTCCTAAACTATTAAATTTTAAACAAAACTGACTCCATTTTTTTCATAAAAAAAAAATCGAATAAAAAATTACCTCCAAACATGACGTAAAAATTGTCCATTTAAATTTTAAATAGTATCCGAATAAAACGAACAATTTATAAAACCATAAAATAAAACGTCATCTCCGAAAATCTTATTATAAAAACTAATTAAGCGAACACATGAAAAATTAAATTTGATAAAAAACAAAAACTTACGTTTGCAGGCTCGACGATGTGTGATCTGTTTGGTCGGGTCCCTGTAGTATCCCTCGCGGCAATAATGGCAGTGGCGGCCGGCGGTGAAGTGTCTGCATTTCATGCAAACGCCTCCGGAGACGCGCCCCGACAATTTGTACAGCTCCATGTTGAAACGACACTTTCGCGCGTGCATATTGCACTCGCATGCTGCAACAAAAAATGCACCCCATTAGTACACTGTAAAGAACGAACGAATCACATAATAAAACATGTTACTGGTGCGGAATTGATAGTGCCAATTATTCACCGGAGTATCGCAGAGGTTGGATGGCAGTTATAACGAGAAAGAGTCATTCATGAATTATGAATGAGGGGGCATCGATTGATATTCAATGAGAAGAAACGATCTTTGGAGTAGATCAAAAAATAAATTGCGTTTACTATTTTATTTCTGGTGGATTTTTTTATGGTGGACACCCCATTTGTTGTCTTCCTATCTATCCAATCTGCACGTATATTCGTAGTGTAACTGTAGGAAATCGAGGCAGGAGACGAATCGAGACGAAACGAGTGGTTTTATAGATATGTATAGAGTTAGTTCGAGCTCGTTATTTCTGCTCCTGTTCGAATACTTTTTATCGCCCGTCTCATCTATTCTGCAAGGGTTACACTCAAAATGTTGCGGTAATTGTACGAATGAATAATTTATCATTTGGATACCTTTCAAAAATATTCCTCTTATTGCTTTATTATTGTATTTTTTTTCCTTGGGAAACTTTGTTCAGGGTGTCTCATGTATATAGCAAAAAGTTTATCAACAAATTGCAATTTCTATAATAACTAATACTCCCTCTGTCCCAAATTATGGTTAACATTGTTTCCCTATTTATGCTGAAGTATGCCCCGCATTTTTTCGTAGCGGGTGTGATTTTCATTTTATGTTTTTTTTGCTCTTTAACTAATTATGATAAACTGATAAACTAATTCATTTTGAGCCTAGAATACTACTTAAATATTAGATTAGCTATTGTTTTTCAAGAAACGAATGATTAAAACCCGTTTAATTTACTTATCTTCGTCAATGAAAGAATTTTAAAGAAAGGTATGGCACAGTTTGAGACAGAGGGATATTTTAAAAAGCTCCCTTTATTTTAAAGTAACTCACCTTCTCGACAATGCGGGTCAAACGAAAAGAATAAAATGACATAAGCCCCACGAATTAATATCAGACTGAAACTGAAGTGCGGTAGTGCCAAATGATAATGAAGTGCTAAAAACGCTATTCAGCGCATTTAGTTAATGAACCCTTAAATATAATTCTATGTTTAACTAAAATAAAATCGTTTATTGGTCAAATAAGACCATTGTAATTATACTTTTTATACTAAAAAATTATAATAGTTAAAAAAAATATCGTGAGAACTCTAATTCTTAATTTTACTTTGTCAAAAAAGTAAAATAGGTATTAAGAGGTGAAAAAGGTATTATTATGACCTGGCACATTTTTTAAATATCCTCAATTTCGGGTTACTTTGGTCCAAATTGGTGAATTGGAATAAATGGAATATTAGTAAGTTTTTAGACATTTCAATAAACCTTTGTTCCACTGATATACATTTTTGAAAATCCTACATAAGAATGTTCGGTACAGGGAGGGCTAAATTGGTTAATCCCATTGATAATTTCACCATATAAAGTTGAAACGGTCTTTCAGCTATAAAAAATCAATAAATAATCAAAAGAGGACAGGAAAAATCTACTACGCCATCCTCTCCATGGTTCCAAAAAAAAATTACCTCAAAAATGAATCTCTTTTTTTCTTAAACTATTCGACTACTTTGGGAACAGCCATTGTGGTCCTCGCCAATCCCTTACAAACAATTATAAGAAAACCCATTTTAGGTTGGTTTAAATCAAAATTAATTTCTAAAAAATACTGTATACCGAGTTAAAATCTAATCTAAAAGTTATCAAAAAAATAATGCAACCACCATTTATAAAAATTTGTAACCGAATTAAAAATATTCCAAATCGAAATTCTGTTTTAATAATAATCAATTGGGCAGTTGAAAGGGTGGAAAAATGAAATTGATATTATAATAAAACACAATATGTACGAGTATATTGTAGAAATATAAACATTTGGTTTGGTAAAAGTGTATTTTTCATTAAAACGGCAACGTCAGAAGCAGAGCTGATACCGATACGATGTTTGAACGAACAAACGAAACGCGAAGGAGAGTGAACCGTATCGCATATGTATCCTGCAGGGCAACAGGGACGCTACTATTTATTATATACATGTAGTCATGTACATAGATCTATGTAATATCTATTTACTAACACAACTACCAGCTCATTGACGTTTTACGTTTGCTTTCCCGTAAAACATACCAATGCATCTAACGAATAGACAGTCCTTTATACATAAATATGGTATGTTTTAAGGGTATACATAAGCAGATGGGATACTGACTATATGATAGTGTATGTGTGTGTGTGTGTGTGTGT